>JNEK01002890.1:0-32485 GCA_000697295.1 Mucor indicus B7402
TGAATCTCTTTCTTTTCTTTTTTATCCAAACTTACTAGCATAAAGCAAAAGCAATGATAAGTCCCTTTATGCCGGCCCTTAAAAAGGCGGTAGATGGATATAGGACCCAGATTTGTTGTGGTCCGAGTCTGTCTATCTCTATAAAGAAAGAGGATACTACACTTTTTTTTTATACATATTTTTTTGGGATTAAATAACTTCTGCCTTCTCGTGGCTAATCCTGTCAGTAGCAAAGCAGTTGCCGCTTTGTGAAGCTAAAAGAAGTTTTTTTTTATAAATAACTTGAAAAAAAAAATGAAAAATAATAAAAATAAAAGCTTTTCATTGGCCCATATTTTTTAAGGGGGGGTTTCATCATTTAAAGTATAAACATATACGCCTACTGCTAAGCCCATCGTTGACTCATAGTATTAGAGAGATATAACAACGTATACGTGTTTATGTTAGCTGCTAAGCTTAAGTGAAACATAAAATACATATCTGTTTCATGTTCTTTCACACTGGTAAACAGATCTCTTGATTGTTCCAAGTACTGTAGATCTAATGCGATCAACACTAATCATGAGTCTAACTGTTCAATTTTGTTTGCATTTGAGTAAAATGTTTTCATTTATAAAGTAAATAGACAATATATAACGTGAATGCACTCATGAGATAAAGAAGCACTTTGTTATACAAACTTTTGTAATAAACCCATCCATTTTTATGTTATACTTTTTGGTTCTTTCTCCTGCTGTGTTAGGTTATTGACACGACAACAACAGCTTCTAACAATGTATGTCCATTCATCAAGGAGATCGAAGTCTCAAGCTCTTTCTCTCTTTAGTTAAAATAACTTGAAGGTTGCCGTATATCGTCCTTCTCTTTATCGTCACTAGGGTTTATTGCTTATTGTTATTAGCCTAGAAAGTCTTCTCATTAGGCCATGACTACACTATTTTCTTTTAATAACCTATAAAAATATACAACACCATACTTTTTGTATAATACTATTTTGGGTCTTTTGGATCCCTTTCATATTGCTACTCTTTAGAGTGGCTGTAGTGTAATATATTGTTCAGCAAATTTACTATGCAAGACAGTAGGTTTAAGCCTGCAAGTCAAATAATTAGTCTTTGAAGAAAAACAAGGCATCCTAAAATATTGTTGACTTTAGTCAAGTCGTTATAAATGTGGTTGATACGTCTGGTAAGAGTGGATTTTGTGGTGTCACGGTAGCTATGGTATCCTTTTTTCCACTTTTGTCGTTGGAACTATAAATAACAAAGGATAAATTCTTTTATTTATACTTCCATAGTGACTTTCCAGTGTTAGCTGGAGAATCTTAACCAAGAACCAAAAGTAATTTCCAAAGAGCTTTTCTGGATGAAGTCTTGTTCGATCTTGTACCCCGTACTGTATTTTACAAGTGCTATAGCTGATAATCTCTCAAGTTTGATTCAGCATTCTAGGAGCTATACCGGCATAAATGCATATTTAAAGAGTTTTACCTTAAATAAGAGAGTATGCAACGCCTTTTTAGTTTTAAAAATGCTTTGTAATAATGCTCCTGAAGAACCGTGCAATGATCTCTACTGGTTTGTCGAAATAAAATTTTGCATGGATAGACAAGCCAAGAGACATTAAACCATTTAGCAAAAGCTCTTCTTTTATTTCCAAGCTGTTAACTGCATTAAAGGCAAATCCAAAGAATAATGTATAAATCTAAAAACGCCAATGGCACCAATTGCAATTAAAAGAAATGTAAAAACAAAGCAGCAATAGTGACCAAAGCACATGTACGTGAAATGTTCTTGGGATATATAAGAGAACAGCCAAAACATTAGAAGTTATCTCATTGTTCAGCTAGACTGGGACTTACTCTTGGCACTTGTTATTATTCTGGTGTTTTCCAAATCACATAGATCACCACAAATGAGTGTCATGTAAACGTGAAAGCCCTGCTGTCAAAGCCACAATGTCAAAGAAGAGAAGAAAAAAAAGTACATAGAGAGTAGAAGAATTAGTTATACACTTAGTTTCTCATTTGAGTAAAATATTTTGTTTTACTTCAATACGTGATCCACATGAGTAACCAAAAATGAAAAAAGCCAAAGATCCTTTTGTTTTACCTATTACCTACTACATGCTAGAAAAAGACAAGAAAGCTCTTTTCTAAAGTTTTCGTCTTCTTCTTGTGTTTAGCTTATCTAGTTGATGCTCAAGTTACTCTTGACCAGTATAATCGTTCTTTTATCTTCGGTTCAAGTACATTGAAGCTGACACTTGTAGCACCCTATAAGACATTTCATTGGTCCCGCAAAGGGCATGTCATGTATCCTTCTTTGTTTTTAACGAAAAAAAGCGCGTCGATAATAAGGTTCTATTTTCTCTTTTATTTTCTTTATTCTTCATCAAACAGGCATGCGAGTAATGTATTTTATTCGTACAACTAGGTAAAAATCGAGCTCTTTTTTTATTCTCTTATTCGGGCAGGAGCCTCTGCTCTATATACTCTCCCAAAGGTTTTGGACCTGTAAATAACTCTCGTATTGCCAGAGCATACCCTTCTCCTGGAGCAGGCGCTTCAACGTAACCTAGCATTAATAACTCGCCCCGTAGATCAAATCGTGGCTTCAACAGCCTCGCCGCCTAGTGAGCGTTAAACAGTGGCCAGGAGGAGACTGACTTATAGGATATCAGCTTTGTCATTTCAATTGCAGGCGAAGGGTCTTTTATTTCACATGTTTTATCTATAGTAGATTTTATAAACCCTTAAAATTTTATAATGCCAAGGAAGGGGTTGCATCTTGCTCTTCCCCTTTTACTTCTATAACTTTAATGAAAATGAAAAAATAACAAAACAAAAGCCATATCTCTGTGTGTACATACTTATACCTTTATTTTCCAAAAAGCGTTTTCCGCTAGTTGTCATAATAAGCTCCTTGCAGAAAAGACAGGATAGTGGTAGATCAGAAACATAATAATTTCAAACCGCTGTAGCTACAACAAAGCATACAAGTATATATGGATCTTCTCAGAAAATGATGTACGGTAGTTGATAAAAGGAAGAATTGAATGTTGTAATAACACTAGTGAGCTTATATAACTGCGTTGATTCATGGGTAGTAAGTCATTTACATAGAAGTCAAAATTTGATAGCAAAACCGGTTGAAACATAAGGAGATATAGATAGATCAGGACAATGTAAAAAGCCAGTGCAGTATTAGAAAATAACAAAAAGGAACGTTGAATGCTTCTTTTTTCTCTCTCCCTTCTTCCGTTCTGATATATACAAAAAAGTCAATGTCGTTGTTTAAAACCGAAGCTCACCCTGAAATAATTAGCAAATTGTGAAGCTCTTGTGGCTTGGCATAGATTCTAGTATGCATCAAGTGCTAGTAGTATTGATTTACTTGTGATTCGAAATAACGTTATGGCTAGTAACTTCCATAGATAATTATGCGATCAGCTTGACAATATCAGCTTAATTAGTCATGACTCGGTCCAAGTAACAGCAGTACTAAATTTTATGGTCAATGCTCAATTTTTTCATTGTTGATGCGTGGAGAAAACCCACTCCATATATATCTCGAGAAGTAAAAGATACCTATTTCAGCTGAAATCAACAAAAAGTTAAGGAAGTAAGATCAGTTGGCTATTTTTGATCCACAAAAGCGTATCGAAAGCGCCTATAGCATTAAGCCGAATGCCCATACTTGCCAGAATAGGCGTGTTTTGAAATGTAGTCGCATGTTCTTTGTTTGATTCAGCGAAAAAAAAAAAAGCCGCTATTTAGTTCATGAGAATCAATCTAATCTGTTACGGAGCAGGGTTTAGTTAGTAAGGATTGGTCATCAATCATTGATTATGTCTTCAGCGATAGCTTATGCTGAAAGTTTGCTGGTGTGTATATCTTAATAGTCTTGAAGAAAAGGAAGCGTTAAATAGTATTCGTAGGGGTGACTTCATTTCCAAACTTTCAATTTTAGCAAAGAAGAGACTCTATCAAAAGCGTAGTCAAACTTTAGGATATAGAATAGATTTACACGTGTATACATCCATCTTAATTGAAAAGTGCTAATTCTATCCAAGAGCCAGCCAAATTCTCCGCCGACTATGAAAAACTAGAGTTTGTTAAATGCATAGTTACGCTCATTATGCACGTTTTTTTTATTGAATCTTCGTTGAAAAGTATATGTTTCCTTTGTATCTGAGTGCTCTTGTAACAATGAATCCTGTTTTTTATGTCTATAGTTTTAATTCTAGTTTAGAAGACAATATAGCGTAGACGATTATCAATATAGACGATGTAATTTAATATAATTGCAATAAATTACTAGGCTTCTCTTATTCCTGTGCCTTTGCAAGTGTGATTAATCAATAAATAAGTAAGGGCATTATAGCGAGATGAATCGTATCATTCACTCGCTGAAATGGGTTCCCCTTCTAGGCAGATTTGTACACTATAATGCTTGTTATTAATAACCACGATGTTTACCTATCATAAATGTGAAACTGTTTAAGAAAGAAGAGAGGACTATGTCTCAGTAATGCAAAAAAAAAAAAAAAAAAAAAAAAAACCGCTGCTGAAAATATAGTTGGCCTTTCGCCACCTACAATAACACTACGCTTCTGACTATAAAAGACAAGCGATGATAAAAAAAAAGAGCTTTCTACATTAACTTTTATATATTATAGAGTTTTTATTTATTTTTCAATTAAAAGAGTAAAGAGAGGGGGGGTATGTTTGGGTTTAAAGACCCATTTCTTTGAATTTACGAATGACTTCTTCTTGTTTTTTGTTTTTTGTTGCTTTTAATAAATGCTTGAATGGTGATTTCTTCAATGGTTTTTTCTTATATATACAGTGATGATCTTTACGTAATAGTTTATCTAATATTTTTGCATGTTTTACTAATGGGTCATGAATTTGTTGTTGTTGTTCTTTATCTACAAGTAAAAATGCATCAAGTTCTTCATTCAGCTTTTTTGAAAAAAAGAAGTCCAACATAGGTTTCTGTTGAGGAGAAGGAGGTGGGGCTTGAGGCTTTGGTAAAAACATATCTTCTTCGTCTTCATCACTCGAGAAAACTGCCGCTGCATTATTCTTATTGTAATAATCTTCTAAATCCAAAGTCAAGGAATTTGTTTTTGAGCAAGAATTATTATAAAGGGTGTCTTCTGTTACGTTAATTAATATTGGTTCCTCATTACTGTCTATAATAATTGTTGTCATAGCCGTATATATTTTCCCTCTTTTACTCTTTTGTTTTCACTGTATTAAAAACAAAAGATAAAAATGCTAAGTGAAATAAGAAAAAAAAATTTTTTTTATTATTTTTTGGTTTCTGGGACAACGAATCACATGCTTCATACTTACAAGATTATGTAATAAACAAATTAATTAAAATACAGTGCTTCCACCCTCACTTGGCACCCCTTCCTGTGCACTTGGAGGAAGCTGGTTGCTCCCGCTACCTGTGCCTGGGTTGTAGGAAAGCCCATTACAATGAAAATCCTGAAAGAGAGAGCCCAAGACTCACACAAGGAAGATGCAACAAGAGTGAGGCACTAAAAGTATTCAAGCTAAAAACAAAAGATCTGGTTGGCATCCTTTCAGTCACTACAACACACTCTAGATATGGTACCAACATTTACTCATACCTGTGCTCTGACATTTTCGAGGAAGCGTTCCAAGACCATAGGGAACTTGCTGGTCTTGTCTATGTTGGCAAAACCATGAAAGATGTATTGAGAGAAACAAATTGATGTATATTTGTATATAATAATAATAATAAACAGAAATCAGCTCTTATTTATTTTTAAAAATGATACAAATAATAATAAAGGAATATAAAGCATTTTAGTCCCAATGCCAGGAGATGGGGACACGACCCTGCTTGAGATTGGCGATTCTTTTGAAAGCAGCAGGACTTAAATCTAGATTCATATGTATTTAATCTATCGATATTTACAATGTCATACTCATCCAACTTACCAATATTTCTAGAGCTGGACTACCTTGACACGGACACTACCTTTGGGACATTTGACAGTTATGCGTCCATGAAATCATCTTTTCAATTACTCTCTTTTACCTAATGATTTGCAACCTTCATTTCCAGCCTTGCATCACTTCTACCTTTTGTAGGCACCAATTCAGAGTGCGTCACTTGATAACGGTACAACCGCATAGAACATGATACTACTTGATACAGTACTTTTGAGCTATGAATATAACCACCGTCTCTAGTGTCATAGCCTAGAGCGGACGCACCTTCATGGAAGTCATAGCCTGTTACTAATACTGATTTACACAAGATTACAGCTGGTTGCAAAGCAAAGAGATTATTTATTTATTATCATTATTGTCAAAAACCTATTTTGCTTTATTTCCGGATCGGACAATTTTTTAGGGTACAATTTGAAAGCCAACTCCTGGACTTGCTCCCGAGCAAGGTCCGGGAAAAAAGAGTGCGCTACTTTTTTTATTTTTTTCCACACAACTATTGACTTTATTGACCGGCTAATTCTTGGTACATGTACTATTTTCACGTACTTTTTCAAAAAATTGCGATTTTGCTAAATACACACGTTCATTACACGTAAATTTCTGTTGAATCTTTACTGAGCATTAAATGCATCCTTTGTATAATATATCTAGCTGTTCTTGAGACAATGAACCCTATTTATTGACATAGTCATAGAACAAAGAGACACAAGCAAGTCGGCAGACTGACAACATTTCTTTCCTTTATAAATATGAACAACTTTAATTATTAACTATTCTTTTACTTTTACTCTTATTTTATACGTTTTATGCGAACTTGTATCATTCGAGAAGAGGATTCACTGGGAAGCAAAACAAGACCCTACAAAAGTCTTCCCTTAATAACGGCTGTGCTCTTCTTATACTTTTACTGTGTGTAATGAATGCGTGCAAATAGCGAATCCCAAGAAATCCTGTTTGCAAGTCCACGTCAGGCTTTTTGCAGTTTTTTGAAAATAGTACGTGAAAATAGTACGTGAAAATAGTACGTGTACCAAGAATTAGCCTTATTGGCCACTCTTTTTATCACCCATTCAAATTACTCTTATCAAATGAGAAAGCCATATCCTTACGGCATTCCTGATGGGAAATCCCCTTCAGAAAAAACGTTGAAGACACTCAAAGCTGATATTCTACTCGCTGATGTACCTCTAATTGATTACTCTGATTTTGATAAAGTCATTAGTCAGTATTTAAAGCAACAAGATTTGGATGATGATCAAGGAGAAGTGTTCAAGGCAATTATAACAGCTTTCAAGACAATATCAGCCAAACACAGAAACATATCGATAAAGAAATACGTAGGAAATGTAAAGGACTACTATTGTTCACACAAAGATCAATTCTTATCTTTGTATACACAAATTCCAATTGCTTGAAAAAGATAAAGAGAATCAACGCGACGCAGATATTGTAGCAGCTGAAGAGGTCTCAAGGGGTATCTCCCGTGGTAGAAAAAGATTAGCGGAACAGCAACCGAACATGAAGCAACCCCAAGAAAAGATTTTGAAAACTAGCACGCCTTCACCTTTGTCATCATCCGTGTCTAGCTCTTCTTACCGTCCGGGGACCCACTCGTGGATTTAAAAAAAATTGACCAATTTGGTCTCGAAAAAATGACCAATTGAATTTTAAAACCCGACCAACGATTTCAAAAAAGTGTCCAAGTGAGAGTGGAAGCACTGTATACTCAATTTTTTCTTCTAGGAACTTATATATGAATGCAAACCAGTTCCCTTTAATTTCAAACAGTTCAATAGACTAGATAGTGATAAGCATTAAGTCATGAGCACTCGCTTCACCCAGGAAAGCCAATGAAACAACAACACATTTCTTTTTCCATTCAAGCTATTACAATATAAAAGAGCCATATTACCAAAAAGCCTGCATACGTTAAATGGTGCCATTTGTGGTGGTTGCTGCTTGATTCTGCTGTTGTTGGCCCAAATTTAAAATCAGCAGTTTATTCGCTTTTTTTTTTTTTTTTCATTTGATGAGCGTAACAAAACCCATATTTACTTTTTTTTTTTTATTAAAAATGTCGAGTTCATATGACTTGGAGAATAAACCTACAGCTCAAGAAGCAATAAAGCGTCTTTCTACAGGTGCAAGTTTAAACGAAAGTAGTACCAATCTTGCAGCGACACCTAAAGATGACAAATCACTTAAGATTGCTACTTTTTCGCTGCAAGGTTATTTAAAAGTAAAGCGGTTAACATCTTTCGTTTTCAATGAGCTAATGAATGTTATTATTATAAGGAAAAAGAGTTTGCTACAGAGTTTTTAGAAAGAGGTGGTTTAGAATCCTTATGCGACATTATAAAAAACTCGAGTGGAAATACATTAGCATATGCTCTAAACTCTTTCTTGTCTTTAATGGAACATGAAATGGGTTGGGAATCACTAGATGAAGAATTCATTCTTAGAATTGCCCAGGTGGTTGTCACAGAACAGCTTGCCACAATTGCTCGTCCTGCTACTGCTATTTTACTAAAATTGGTATGCGCCAATGAAAAAAATACAACGGATCAAATTACAATTACTTGCTATGGTTACCTGACAATACATCAAATCATTCAGAAAGAACCGTCATTTATTACTACACTTGTGAATCGTTTACTAAGTCCAGAATATTTACTGTCAATTACAAGTTTATCTCTATTGATAGCGATGCTTAAATATGTAACACCAGACTATCAGAGCGAATTATCAAATATGTATGACCAAACAAATCTGAAAAAAAACATACTTGTAATGTATTCAAGATGCGTCCCTTTCCTATTTTACTAAACTGTGTTTATAGAGGTTGATGAACAACCACCCTTCGTCCGAATTGAAGTTGCTAATACTTGAATATCAAGCAGCTTATGTTCAAAATATTAGCATGAGACTCGCCACACCTGTCACTTTACGCAGCAATTATCATATGAATATGCTGAAGGATATTTGGGAATATGCAAAAGTCAATGACTTGGAAGTACCTGGAGCTAAAAAATGGAAGAGGATAGGCTTCACTGTAAATTATTCACTTTTTATGTGTATATATATGTTCTCAGACTTATTCTTCTTAAATGAATAGACAGAAGTACCACAACGTGAGTTCAATAGAACAGGTGTATTAGGACTAGAAGATATGCATTATTTCGTATTAAACAACCAAGACTTGTATGCAAATTTAATACTGGAACAAATCCATCGTCCTGAAGGAAAGCGATGTCCATTCGCTAAGGCGAGTATGGAAGTGACAGATTTATTGTGTAGTCACTGGAATATATCATCACCAAGTAAGGTTCTTATAGTTTAGAGACTTCTTCTGCTAAGTCATTATTATAGACACAATCGCTGAATTTCAGCCTCTTATGTTGAATTTCAATCATGTTCACGCTACTACTTTACAAACGTTTTTTCGAATATTTCATGATATGGAAGCGACAAACTACGATTTTTCAAAAGTATCTGCGCTAGTTCGAAGCCAATTGCGTGCAGTTCTTAATAGTCCTTCAGGGAAAGATATCGCTGAATTTGATCGAAACATGTTTGGAACACCGTATCAACAAATACGTGATCGCCGATTAAAGGAGCTTGAATGGGCAGACGACCTATTAGGAAGGGATGCTATAAGGTTCGAAAAAAAAAAAAACAGCTTCAATTCTTCTTTGTTTACTGAATAAGCATTTTTGTGTAGTAATTTACGTGCTAGACTATCAAAACAATCCTTGGAATTTCTTAAAAAGCAGCGAATCAGTTGTTTACTAGAAGGTGCTTGGTTCCCAAGTCCCAATAGCAACCAGCGCATGTCTGTTATGGTAAACAACGCAAGTAATCCTAGTGATAATCAAAATACCCTCAATAGCGCCGCGACAAACAATAATATGAACACAGGCAAACGATGGCGTTATTACAAATTAAATCAATCCAAGCGAGCTCTCATGTATGGCGATTTCCCCGAAAAGATTGCCCCTATCATCAAAACATACGACCAACTACCTCACCGTATCGAGCTTAGTTCGGTGAGTGAAATTCGAAACTTGCGAAAAGCATCCACTGTTGCTGTGAACGGAAACAATTCACATATTAGCAATAATGGTTCGGATATCCAGATTGGTGGACAAACATCATTTGCACTTTACAATCATAAACAAGTCCCTTTAGCCGAATTTTACTGTTCTTCGCCTATTCAAGCAGCAGAATGGAAAGATGGGTTTAGCATGATCATGAATAATCAGTTTACGTCTAAAGAAACGGCTGAATTGTTCCACACATTAACTGAAGTAGGTGTCAAAGTGAAACTCTTGCAAATTGCAGGCGATCGCGTAGAAATCCCTCATGGTGTAGTAGAAATACCACCTGTTCCTCCAGGCTTAGGCACCGGTTTCTTTTATGATACTCTAGAATCATAGAATCATCTATTTATTTTTTGTACATAATAAATTTTTATTCATTTAAATTTGTTCAATACGAACCACTTTTTCAGATTGAACAGAGTCTAAAGCGGCAACAATAAAAGCAAGGTGATGGAAAGCCTCCTCTGTTGAAACTCCCAATTTCTTACCAGAACGCACAGCATCGTAAAAGGCAGCCATTTCTCCTTCGACATCTGATAGACCGTTACCTGGAGCACCGGATTGAAGTGATGTAATAGGCGAGGCATCCACAACTTCCCCTTTTTCATTCTTTAATTCAACGCTTGTGTCATCAATTAACTCAATCGACCCCTTTGTACCATGGACAACGAGTGTCATTTTCTTGACACCTGCAGAACACTATATACAATATTATGGAGTCTACGTAAGAGATATACTTCTCAACCCTTCCCGTGTAATATAATTAACTTACAAAAGTGAAGTTGGCGACACCGACACCTCCATTTTCTAATTTAACAGTAGTGGACAAAGTATCTTCACATACGTGGATGGTATGTCTCTTGGTAGCAAAAGCAGCTACAGAAGCAAACTTGCCAAGGATGGGAACCAAGTGAGCCATGTCATGAACACAGCCATCACTAAGATAGCCACCAGGATGTTCTGGGTTTTGACGCCATTTAGTAGAATGGTAAGGTGAATTGGGGTTATAAGGACGAGCAGAATCGTAAGTGAAATTCACAATCTAGAAGCATTCGATAAGTTTCCTTCATTTATCCCATTTATACAACTGTCATTTTGTTACCTCGCCAATACCACCCTGAGAGACATATTCAGCAACTGCATAGACTAAAGGATGATAAGACCAATTTTCACTAACAGCAACGACACTTTCTGCCTTTTGAGACATAAGAACAATCTCACGGGCATCCTTCAGTGATGCAGCTAAAAAAAAAAAAAAAAAAAAAGAGTTATAGCAAACAATACGCGAAAAAACAAAGGGGGACGGACTTACCAATAGGTTTTTCAAACATGACATGCTTCTTGGCAGCAATCGCAGCTTCAACAATCTACTCAAAACACTTATTACTTAACTTCCCGAGGCATGCTTAATAGTTTAAATAACTCACCTCCTTGTTGAATTGAACTGGAAGAAGAACGTCAATAGTATCGACTTGGGGATCGTTAATAAGATCAAGTGGATTTGTATAGACAGATGATTCAGGAATGCCAACCTTTAAGCTTTTAGATTAGTTTTCCCTGCAATAACACCATAACAAAAAAAAAAAAAAAAAAAAAAAAAGAGACTTACTTCTTTGGCAAAGGCTAAAGCTTTATCTTTGGAACGGTTGGCACAAGCAACGATTTGGAACTTGTCATTACCAACAGCTTGATAAGCTCTGTGATGACGATGAGCGAAAATACCAGTACCAATAATACCTACACGGATGGGTTGAGACATTGTTATATGCAATATAAATAAATAGTTGTTGTAAAAAAAAGAAATGCTCTTTGCCCGCCCGCATCCCTTTTTTTATAGATTTTTGACAGAACTAAAATTTAGGCTGCAAAAAGGGAAAATCCCGCTTTTTACCACAACAAAAGATTTTTACGTCATTTTTTGAGAAGATCTACCATTTCATGCAAAACTAAAATTTGCATTGTAGCGAAAAAAGTTCTTTGTGGCAGCATTAAATAAAAAATGTCATATAGATAGTTATACTCGCGCGTCATACAGCATGAAGAAAGTAAATGGGATACTATTGATTATACTAAGGGAATCTATATATGTATAGCACCCTCTTCTAGTGATAAGCACCTATTAATTCTTATGCGACATGTACCTCATGTAATCACTAATGACTAATATGGCATAATCCCAGAGTTTTCCTTACATGCGTCATCAGTTAAATAGAACTAAAAGGTATATTAACAAACACACAATTATACATAGAGAGTCATTCCAAGATAGATAAAGCAAATAAGGGGTTCTATAGAGCTTCTGGTAGGAGTAATGATACCAGTTGGCTTTTTTTTTATGTAACCTGAAAATGGCACAGTTCTTAAACTTTAGATTCAGGTTGATGTTTTCTGGGCGAATTAAAATCAATTTTTAGACATGTCGTTTACCTTTTTTGGACATAGTAAAGATGGAAATTCAGAAAAAAAGAATGTTAATTTTCAGACAAACAGACATGGACGTTTAATAGACATATATATTTAGCTGCGATTGTCATGTTTTCAATCAAAAGATACAAAACGCTTGCAATCAATAATTTACCGCTGTGTTTGTTTTTTGTTTTCTCTGTCTCTGTAGTTTTGACAGCTGCATAAATATATACAGTATATTATCCTGTCTTAGCCATCCGAAGCTTTTAAACTCTGACAATTTGACCTTAAGATATCTTTGATGTGTTCCTGAAATCTCTTAAACGCGGATATCACGATATATCCAGCCCTAATTGCATACGCTGTAATTTGTAGTCACCTATAGTAACTTAAAGCCCTAAGTCGGGTTTTTTGGGTGAGAATATTGTTGACGGGTATAATAGCTAAATATTCTCTTGTGTGAGTCTCGCTGTAGGATCAAATAATTTAACCAGCTTATTTGTTCAACAATCTAAAGAATATGCACTGATCAATTAGCTATTGAATAAAATCTTTAAAAAAGAGTAATAATTAGGTATTTAATCAAGTGAATAAGTCAGAGAATTAAATCAAATCGAACTTGGAATTTTTATACAGGTAAAATAGAACAGTAGTGACATCATTCCTTCAAAAATGATTGATATTCTATCTCTAGTTAAAAAGTAGTTAGAAAAACATGGGATTTAAAAATAGGCTCAACACAGTCTAATTACCATCAACATACTTCTTTGAAGAGGTATCACAGCTCGTAGACCAGATATCAATTCTATTCGTGTTTTGATTGTTCATAAAGAGACTGTACTTATAGAAGTGATGAGCGAGATAGTTTAAATTCATTTCAAGAAATTTACACTTAGTTAGTACATTCTAATGTGATTTCACAAATTCTATTGTACTACAGAACATCAATACGTTTTTAAGAGACGACTATTATTCTATGAGCCAACTCTTAACATTAGATTGTATAAAGAAAAAAGATAAAAGAAAGCCTTTCGTCACCGGTATGGAAAACTGATCAAGCTCAACACAATAATCTGACCAGTTACCACCTACATCACAACAAAGTCCCAAAGATGTAAATAGCCGTGTGTCACTCTTTCCTCATATCAGGAATAAAATCAGATCAAAATAAGGAAAAAAAAAAATGCTGTAGTGCTAATACGGTAAAGAAATAAGCAATGGTTCTAGAGCTAATCAATACAACTATACAATGAGCACTTACAACGAAAATCCAGTAGGACATTAGCTCAAATCAGCAACACTATAGAAAATTTAAACAAAGCGAACTTATTATAAGTTATAACCAAACAAGACAATAATTAAGAGCCAAAAAAAAAACCAGACAGAAGAATGTTTTTTACAATGACAAACATATTCTTAACGGGGAAGGTTAGCATAAAGAACAAACACATTGCGCTCACAGTTAAGTTGGATTTTACATACTAAATGCACACGTTCATTAAACACGTTAAATCTTTTATATGATATATCTGATTGTTTTCGAGACAATGAAGCACATTTCTCACCGTCATATAACAAAGACCACAGCTTGACAATATTTTCTCCTTTTATTTATAAATAGGAATAGCTTTTATGGTTACTCTTTTCCTTATGTAAATTATGACAAGAAGGGAGTTGCTATTTGGACTCTTATTAATTTCTGTGATACTCAGCTTCAAGATTACAAAAATATGCTGTCTGTTACTATTCAAACCGAAGAAGAACCGCTTTCAAATTAGATAATAAACGCAAGACTAATTATCTTTTGCTATTTCAGACCTGCAACTTGGATAAAAATAAAAAGGGATTCACAATAACTAATTCCCATCCAACTGCGTATCTGACGTGTTCAAATCGTTAAGCCGAAAATACAAAAGGTTAACAGAGAGTGGCGATTGATGATTTCTGTGACATTGCAATGGAGTTTCTGATCAATTCTAATAATTATGAAAATGAGGAGGCAGCGAAGGATTAGTTACAAAAGATACGCCTCTGTATTTACAAGCTACAAGTTGTTGCTCCCCTTTGTTTGTTCGTAATTAGCGAAACAGTTTGTACATATATTACCTCTTAATATCAGAGTACTAGTACACTGTTAATAAGTATCTATATACAACATTTAAATATAATAATGACCAAAAAATAGTTCTAACTACCAACGACTTCCTGCTCTGATTATGCTTAAAAAGGATCTTTGTGGTCTAATCAAATGCCTCAAATAACCGGTAAATCAATGTTACTTGTCGGATTTTCCTTGCAGCTCATGTTTATATAACTATAATTATTACATATCTGCCTGTGCTCTACTTTTTGTTGTAGTTTTCATGCCTTATAATGATGTATCGTTAAATTCCGAGAAAAGCTGTAAGATTCTCAACATTATGTATAATAGCGCCATTGCTAAAGTAGTGTACGCTGTATAAAGAGTATGCAGGGGCAGTACATTGACTGTATGCATCATCCATCAAATGGTAAATCTCATGGCGCTAAATTTGGCTTTATATACAGGCTCCTTATGCACAAATGTAGTTTTCATTCTTTTACTAACATTATAATCACCATATAAATGACTATACAGTACATAGCGTCATAAATTCCTGCAATAAAAAGACTTGAATCACAAGAGGAAAAACTTTTACGTAAATATGTAAGCTACAAAGAAAGGATCGACATGCGAAATAGTGGTTTGAAGATCTTTTTTTTTCTTCAAACAAAGAATAGTCATTGGGGTTGATCAAAAAAAAGTAGTTTAATCTCAGCAAACATCTGCATTTATGCATTAGTAAATGGTTATTATTACACACACACGCTTCTGATAATATACTATAGAACAACACTCCTAATGCTGAATCTTTAGCGTCATTTAAGCATGTGTTGCAAGGTATTATAAAACGATTAATGCAAACTTCAAAGTTACGAAACGCTTAGGCCGCAAAACAAACAGGTTTTATGTTGTGTCTGTTAACTACACCCTTCCTCCCTTTTCTCCTTGCTGCATTGATTTACAGAAAAAAGAAGGGAACTGTAACTAAAATTGACATCACTTTTGAATTGTATATATAAATAGCAAATGCATCTTTCAATATTCTTCTTTTTTTTTACAAGTATATTCAAAAACAAAATGCGTTTTAACTCTATTACAATTACTTTGGCTGCTACACTTTTAATGGCTACTTTTGCTCGTGCGGCTCCTGTAGGTGATGCTGTCGAATCTGCTGGTGACTCTTTTATTGGTGACGGATTGAGTGCGGATGACCTTTCAGACATATTTGGTGATGAATTAAGAGATACTTTGGGTCTGTCAGACAGAGTTTCTGATTTATCTGGTCTCGCTGCAGAGCCTCCAGTTCCTCCTAAGGATATCGGTGCTGTTATAGGTGCCCAGGATAAAAAGGTTCTTGAACGCCGTGCCGAACCCACTGATGCTTCCGCCGATAAACAAGCCACCCCTGTTGCTGCTTCTACTGATGAAGACGAGGAAGAGGAAGACGAGGAAGAGGAAGAAGAGGAAGAAGGTGCTCTCAAACGCCGCAATGAAAACGAGCCTGATGAAAATGAACCCAATGAGGACGAAAACGAACCTGATGAAAAGGAGCCTAATGAAGATGAGAATGAGCCTGATGAGCTTGGAGATGAAGCACCCAATAACCATTAAATTTTATTCACTATGCATGGTTTTTTATTGTAGCAAAAAAAAAAAAATTGCTTTGTTTACCTTTCGTGGGTAGTAGTTAGTTTCTTTTTACATTATATGTAATCTATATCTCGAAATAAATATAACTTTATATATTAACTATTGACTTTGCCATCACGCCAATGTGTTTAATTTACATATATATGTACCATGATTCATGTAAATATGCATTTTTGAAGCTCGTGTTCTAGGTAAATAGAGTAAATGTGTAGTACAGCCCCCTTTAATTAAAATAAAAGAACATGATAGAATTTCACTAACATTTTTCTTTCCTTTGTCTCCAAGGACTAGTAATAGAAGTTCATGGAAAAATTACTGAATCAGATATATCTATGTATATAATACTAATAGTACCATGATATATGCATATCTACATACACTAATGAGATCAACCAGTCGAACTTCTTTTATTATGATTTAATACATTTGTCATTGCTAAGCAACCCATGTTCACAGACCATACAATGAAAAGCGTAAATGGGACTGAGCCTTAACACTTAATTCATTAATTCACCATATTTTAGACTTTTAATTTAACTGGTTGAGTATAGTAGAACCATTTTTGTATTATTTAAATAGAGGACATTCCATTGATTTTACAACACTCAAATCTTAAGGTTATTACAATCCTTTGATTAGTTGAGGGGCTGGGCTACATATTTTTACAAGATAGAAAGATAAAATGCCTAGAAAAAAATGCTATTTATCAGGCTAATATCCTTAAAGAGCTCCTTTAATTTTCTCCTTACATTACAAAGTCATATAAAAGGATTGTAGATAATCTATAAAGATTATATTTTATATTTTCTCCCTTATTTTTTGACAGATTCATCATGCATTTGAGTTCTCTTTCTAGTGGTACAATTCTACTGTTGGTCTTTGGTACATTGGTTAATGCAGCTTCTCTCCGCAAACAAGACAAAGTAAAGCGTTCTCTTTCATTTCGAAAAAACGCGTTAAGGGCAATCCATCAACGCCGTGCTACAACAACTTCAGATAACACACTCGGTTTACCTCCAAACATTTATGCACTTCTTCAAAATTATGCTTATGCTTCAAACCAGGCTTATCCTCAGGCTTATTATCCAACACAAAATGGGTATTATATCGCAACACCAGAGCAAGGATATCATCTTCAGCAAGCCCCTCCTTCAGCAACTGCGCCTAACCTTTATGCTCCCAACATTGGTAACACAAATTATTATCCCGCGACTGTGGAATACTATCCATCCACCACAAATAGTTTGGTCTCTCCTGAGGCCATCCCAACTAATAGTTTGCCTGTTATTCCCATTTCTGAAAGCGTAAAGCCTCCACCCACTGTTAAAGAAGATGACGATAAAGAAGATGAAGAAGACGCCAAGGAAAAGAGCACCACTACAGAAAAGACGGCTAAAGAGACTGATAAGAAGGAGGACGAAGATGAAGAAGATGAGGATGAACCTGACGAGGAAGACTTTGATGCTGAAGACTTGGTTGAACGTTGATCGATCTACCGTATACTTAGATAGAATGAATCCATTAGTGTAAATTTGCGTATCAATAAAACTATATAAACATTACATAATACATGTATAAAAACAAGCAGCTTGACTGATTGACGCTCGTGCATTTTTTACTCTATATGATGCGCATTAAGGATTGCACATTTTGCTGCTTTCCTTTTTCTCCTCCAAATATCGCTAATTTGCAATTTAGAATAAACAGCAGTAACACCAAAAATAGGAGTTAGCTTTCAAATTTTACGCTTTCAAAAACTAATGATGGCGATTAACATTGATTTCAAATATAAGCGAGAAGGTGCACCGTTCTTCTATAGAGCACAATAAACATTATATCTACCTTCTACTGCCCACTTATAGCAGTAATGTATAAATATAAAGGGGCGTTCTATGCACCGCTGTATCAATCCTTTAATTGTACAGGCTTGTTGTGAATAATAGTCCGTTTCAATTTGTTTGTTCAGCATGTTTCTTTATTTTCATACTAAACCTGCATTATCTGCAACTTGTTATTATTCCTCCATAAATCTCTCCTTATTAAGCATCATATACTATAATCTTATTGGATAACATTCTTTCTTGTTGCCCTTGTTGTTGTTATAATGCATTTAAGTAAACCTGCTTTCTTTTTCTTTCTTTCTTCCAGAATTCACCATAATGCGCATTATTTCACCAAGTATTATCGTCCTTGCCTCCTTAGTGGTAGGTGCTCTATGTAGCCTGTCTGACCAACAAGGTGTTCCAAATCAGCTAGTCAACAGCAATAAAGTAGTACAAGATCAAAACATAGTAGTAGGATACAAGCGATCGCTTCGAAAAGTCGTTCAAAGCGCACAGGGTAATTTAGTAAAGCGTGGAGAAAATGAAAACGAATCAGATGAAGTTGATCAAGAAGATTTAAGAGAATGAAGCTAGCTACATATTATACTTAATAAAATGTATCTTAGACATCGTAACTAACTAATCATACAGTTGTTTATTTAAGCTTATTATGTTTTACTTGTGCACTTGAACAAGTTTATGATGGTCATACTTTATACATACATCGTTTGTTGACGCATTGCATTAGACCAGTTTGTGTTGTTATATATTCGCTTTGTATATCTCATAAACATTATAATATGTAGACGCTCTACCGGTATAGCACCAGTAGTTATATCATATATATTACAGTTGGTATCATAATTCATATGTGAGAAATTCACAGGCATTTATCTCGGAAAATTTCCCAAAACAGTGCTCATGCTGGAACTGGTTATGTTTTCATATGTGTAAGGCGGACCATCACACAATGAGGTAGTACGGTTGTGTACGAAATCTGGCAAAAAATAAAAGTGTTCCATATTTGGTAATTTTGTCTGATAAAAAGATCAAATTTTTGAAGGCCTTGAGAAAAAAACCTGCGATCATATGATAATTAAATGACATTACTTTAAAACTGTGTATAGATAAAAAGTTTCTTTATTTCTATTGTTGTATGAATTAAATAAATAAAATGATGTATAAAGCCTGCTTAAATAAATAATTTTAAAAAAAAAAAAGTTGTCTACATTCTAGATCTCTTTTCAAAACCCAATTCAACTAATTTAAGGAATGCATTCTTGAAATCTTCAAAGAATCTATCTTGGTCTTTAGCATAAATTTCAACATATTCACGGAAAGGTTCTTCTAAAAGAGCCATATCAGTAGGCAACATCATAATTTCTCCTTCATCTTCATCAACGAATTGCTTAGGTCCGTCCCACTTCTTTTCAACCCAAGTAACATTTAATAAAAGCTTGAAGCTAAACAAGAAAAGTGAGCAAGTCTATTTCTTGTTTGTTTAAAAATAATCTTACAATTGGTTAGAGAAACGAGTAGGATTATAAGTCCAAGGACCATCGAAACCAGAACGATCAGCATGGCAACGACCAACAGTATGAGCACCGATCAAAGCAACGGTTTCTTGAACGGTGAAACCCATGCGGCTGACAAAGACATCAAGGACATGGTCTTTACCTAAAGCACCATCAGGAAGACGACCCAGAGGAGGACAGTCAGTTTCATTGTTCTTATCTTTACGACCACCAGTCCACTCAATATGAGGGCCACCCATATGTTCAACAGCAACACAACCAGCAAGACTATTTTTATTATCATGTTAGTCTATGTATGTATAGACATTTCTTCACTACTTACGTCCATAAATCAGCATATGAAATCCAAGCATGTTTGGCCTTGATGGGTTCAAGGAAAGTTCTAGCGTGTTCTAAACCAGCATTGGCAGGGTCTTCAGCTTCAGCTTTATAACGCATAGTAGCACCATCACTACCACCGTCCTTGTGGTTCTTATCGTAAGTACCACTTGCATGCCATGCTAAACGAAGGCTATTCTATCTTGATTAATATTATGCTAAATATACCCAAGTAATAAAAATCTTTACACAACAGGTGCAAATGATCCATCATCATATTCTTCATTAGGAAAAGCCTTAATAATATCTTCTCTAACTTGAGCATATTTATCAGGGGAAGCTTGCGTAGTAGACATATTGAAATTCAATAAAGATATAAAAAAAAAAAAAAAAGAAAAATTGAGAGAATTCTGTATAAATAAATAAAAAAATTGGGAACCCAGTCACCTTAATCCTGCTTATGAATGCCTATTGTTTCACGTGAATTGCCTTGCCCCTATGTTGTACCAAATTTAAAAAACTTTCGGATCGTGAATGTCATAATTCTTCTCTGTCAGCAAAAATAAAATCATGGCTCACACCTGTTTTCACATGCAATTGATTTTCCGTTCCTACTCTTTCTTGCTCTTATTGGCTGAAACACTTTCATCGTCACAGCAGGCACTTGTTATGAAAATGGTATATTTTTTCCCCCACATTTTATATATTGTTATGCTTATTTTTTTTTTTTTTTTGTCTTTTTCTTTTTATAAAATTACATACAAAGAATAATAATGTCTGATAACGTAGCTCATGCTCTTTCTGGTAAAATAAAGAAACGTGAATTAAAAGAACAACAACTGACAAATTGATAATTAGGTGCTGGTGGAGGTATTGTCTCCATGGTTTTAACCTATCCTCTTGTTTCTATCAGTTCTCGTCTTCAAGTTCAAAAGAATGATACCAGCAAAGACGCTTATAAGGTATAACATTTTCTGTACCTGTTTTATGGAATTTTTTTTTTTTATTTATGACATAATAGAACACTGTTGATGCCTTTGTTAAAATTCTTGCTAAAGAAGGTCCCAAAGGTTTATACTCGTAAGAAAATAGAAACACCCTTGTATATCATCTCAATTATTGAGCGTGTATTTTTTGTTTTTATATAGTGGTTTGAGCTCTGGTATCTTTGGTATTGCTATTACCAATGGTAAATGACATTATACTTTTGAAATTATGTAATCCGAATTTTGATTTTTTTTTTTTTTTTTTTTTTTTTTTTTTGAAATTTATGCTAGGTGTCTACTACTACTGTTATGAGGCTGTCAAGGCTATTTTCGAAAAAGCCAAGGGTCAAGGTAAGCCCATGTCTACTGCTGAATCTATGCTTGCTGGTGCTCTTGCTGGTTCTGCTGTCGTCTTCGCTACTAATCCTATCTGGACTGTCAACGTAAGTAGAAATAAACAAGATCAAAAAGAGGTGTTAAGAATTACTTAATGATAATCTATTTTAGACTCGTTTGACTGTTAGAAAGGGCGTTCAAAACGAAAAGAACGGTCCCAAGCCAACTGCTTTCTCTGTTGCTACCCAAATCCTCAAGGAAGAAGGTATTGCTGGTCTTTATGCCGGTGTTAAGGCTGCTTTGGTGCTGGTCATCAACCCCATCATTCAATACACTGTCTTTGAACAATTGAAAAATAAGATTGCTACCATGAAGAAACTTAGCAACTTTGATTTCTTCCTTTTGGGTGCCATCTCTAAGCTTTGTGCTACTGGTATCACTTATCCTTATATTGTCGTAAAGGCCCGTATGCAAGTTAACAGCCAAGGCGAAGACAAATACAACTCCATCTTGGACGGTTTCAGAAAGATCATTGCTAACGAAGGTATTTCTGGTCTCTATAAGGGTCTCTCTTCTAAGATTGTTCAATCTGTTCTTACTGCTGCTTTCCTTTTCCTTGCTAAAGAAGTCTTATTTGATTGGTCTGTCTGGGTTCTCGTCCTCTTGGGTGCTCGTAAAGCTAAGGCAGTCAAAGCTTAGAAAAAATTGCATATAAAATAAAAAAAAAATTATTTATCTATAGAAGAAATTCACTATGCATACATAGACTTTTCTTTCTGCTTAATGTGCCTTCATTACTATATATAGCAAGTGTTCATTAATTTGAAATATCGCCTATTGTTTTAGAGGGCTCATAATGCAAAATTTATCTATGAAACAAAAAAAAAAAAAGATGAGAGTATACACGAGGAGATACAGCGAAAGAGGTTACCTTTGAATGAGTGGCAAATAATTGACAAGTTCAATAAAAAACGCGCCCGGTGCATATGGCAGCAATAAGAACACTTAGTAATGCATCTCACAAGATTATGGCTACACCAAAGTTATACGGACGCAGAAACAGAAGATATGAGGATTATGACAGGAATGTACGTCGAGTTTACAACGTTAAAACAATCGATTATTGTTGCAGGTAAAAACCAATGCATAATGAGTAACAGTACTTCTTAAAAAAGTCAATTTATTATTTACAGTCATTCCAATTCCAAAGGGCGGCTTTATTTGAAAAAATCATGGTTCGGTCAAAGGGCGGTGCTTTTTAGAAATTTTAGCCATCAATTAGTAGTGAACAACGCTTTTATTTATTAGGAGTTTATCTAAATAGGTTCTCCATTCAAACACTTTTCGGACACGTTCAAAGAGTGCTGAACAAACGCAAGTAGGTGGTTGGGAAGGATAGAATTACAAGCTTCAGTAATTCTTGTAAACAAGTCTTCTTTATCCTCAAACTTACTGCGTTTGACTTTATTCTTAACTATTGCCCAAAGCTGCTCAATTGGATTGAGCTCTGGGGAATAGGGAGGAAGATAAATAGACTTATATCCTCTTTTGGTTAACTAGACACGCTTCAGCCACATTGGCAAATAGAATACACAAGCCATCGAAACTCTCTCTTTACACTGGGTTGATGTATGAGAAGAACACAGTATGTTATGCAACATTTAGCCTGAGCAAGACCCAGAAAATCAAAGGAAGCGTTCTTTTTTTTTTTTTGTTCAAACAATAAATATAAAAGCATAAATAGAAAGAGCGAAAACCACTGAAAATACTTGTAAGAAGGTTGACATGTAACACCGACTACACTAAAATAAAGTTATAAACGGCAAGCATCCCCCTTAGTCCTTTTTCTTTCTTTCTTACTTTTTTACAATAAAAGGTTTGTTAAGTAGCCCATATAAGGTAATAGTTGACTCACTCTTCTGTCTCATCTTCATCAACATCTAGATGTCAAAGCAATTCAAACCTACGAGTTGGGCTGGTATTCACAACGCGACTCTTCCTGCAGAAGGTGCAGGTAACCAAACCTTTGACAATCGAATTTTAGCAGGTGCAGCTATCGGTATCCCTGCTTTCATTTCCTACACATTGGGTCTCCCTCTCTGGCTCTTTCCCATCCTTGCTGTCCTCCTCTTCCTTCCTATCTTAGCCTGTACCATCTATCTCTTTTCCCGTTTCGCCCCTCGTTACCGCAACTCCATTCCTCTCCCCGGTAAACCCATCGAACACTACTTGACTTTCCACGATGCTGAACTCAAAGCGCAATACCACGGCCGCAACAAGATCCCCATGGAAACCTTCTTTGAAGCTTACTTTGTTGGCAAAGTCGACTTCAACGGCGACCCTCTTGAGATCATGGAATTGCGTCACGATTGGGCCGCTTTCCAATTCACATTGGGACAATTCAAGTTCTTCTTGACACAATGGCTTCCTGAAACTTTCTGGCACTCTCGTGAACAAGACGAGAACCAAGTGCGTGATCATTATGACCGCGGTAACGATTTCTACGAAGCTTTCTTGGGTCCTCTTATGGTCTATACTTCTGGTATCATGTCCGACCCCACCAAGCGCGAAACTTTAGAAGAGATGCAAGAAAACAAGATGAAATTGATTTGTGAAAAGCTCCATATGAAGGAAGGCGAGAAGCATTTGGATATTGGATGTGGTTGGGGTACTTTGGTTGCTTATGCTTCCAAGCATTACAACACTCAATCCACAGGTGTCACTTTGGCTCGTAATCAAGTTGCTTTTGGAACAGAACGTATCAAGGAGTGGGGTGTGGAAGGCAAGGCCAACCTTCTTTGCAGAGATTATCGTGATATTCCCAAGGGTCAAAAATATGACAAGATTAGTGTAAGAAATCAAGAGGAGTTGTGATGTAAGAGGAAACTCACACGTTCATATATAGGCTGTTGAAATGGCTGAACATGTTGGTATTCGTCGTTTTCAAACTTTCCTCACTGAAGTACGAGAACTCCTTGAAGATGATGGTCTTTTCTATATGCAAGTTGCTGGTTTGAGAGCTACATGGCAATATGAAGATTTCATTTGGTAAAAAAAAAAAAAAAAAAAAAAAAGAAGAGAAAGTAAAACACTAACAGGAGCTTCTTAATAGGGGCCTTTTCATGGCTAGATATATTTTCCCTGGTGCTGATGCTTCCACTCCCTTATATTGGTACATCAGACAACTCGAAATGGCTGGTTTTGAGATTCACAACGTCGATACTGTAGGTGTTCACTACTCTGCTACTCTTGAAAGATGGTATGGAAACTGGCTGAAGAATAAGGACACTATGAAAGCCAAGTATGGGGAAAAATTGGTCCGTATCTGGGAAATCTTCCTCTCTTGGTCTGTCATTGTTTCTCGTCAAGGTGGTGCTACTTGTTTCCAAATCACTGCTAATAAGAACCGTAATTCCTTTGATCGTGCTGCATTGATCTGTAACCGTACCAACCCTTCTGCTTGGACTTCTAAGCGTGGTTAATGTAAAATGTATACATAGTTCCTGTTTTTAATAAAAAAAAAAAACGCTTTTGTTTATCAAATGTAAAATGAGTTTATATTTTAAGGATGTGCTGCAGTCCAAACATAGACTGTATGTTCAGAGTTAATTGCTACAATGGTATTATTATCATCCGAGCAACAAACATCTCGGATTGCTTTGCATGACAAATTACTAGTCAGGGTCTAAAAAAAAAAAAAAAAAAAAAAAAAGAAATGGTCAATACAGAAGACTAGGCATGGGTTAAACATAACTCACTTTATCTGGGAAGAATTGCTCTTTACTGTTGTCACTTAATGTTCGGCTTTTTTTACCGTTACCTATATTATAAATACGAATTTTTCCATGATAATCACCTGCTACCAGCATTTTATGCCCTATAACTCTTTTCTTAGTTACTTTGACTTGCGATTTCTATCTATTCTACCTCGTAATTCAAGCACTTTAAATTTTGAAGGACCTGTATTTTCTGATTCAGGCCACTGTAAAGAAATATCAATAGCCGCATCTGAATTTGTACTTTCATATGGATCCCAGATAATCATTTCCATATCCTCTGCAGCTCTTGACACTATATCAAAATGTGAGTATTTTCAGGTGTCCCCTCTACCCTATAATTTTTACCTATTTTATTGTTCATTGGGTTTTCTTTTTCACCGTCTTGACCCAATACATAGATACCATCAACTTGGCCTTCATGCCATTCATCCCCTTTTGGATAGATATAACTGGCTTCAATAGTAAGTAGCGGTGATTTTGTTAATTTATGCTCTTTTTTCTCGTTGGCTCTGAGAGAAAACATCGCTAATTGTGTACCTGTGATTTCAAATTCGACCATATCACCACTATCCATACCCACCAGCATCATTGACAGATCAAAAGAAACACTAAGTGAAGTCGGTAACATACTCGCTGGTAAAATAAACTTGGCTAAACATCTAAAATAAAAAAAAAAAAAAAAAAGGTTATTAAAGAATGAAAACATTATATATAAAGTGTCTTTCTTTTTTACTGTGAATTATCTTCTTCAAAGCTGATTGTTCCAATATCCCATAAACGTACCGTATGATCTTGTGAAGCAGCTACAAGTTCAAGCTGTTTAGTTTTCTTTGTTAACCAAATAAATAATTTTTTTTTAAAAAAAAAAAAAAAAAATAAAACCTACTAAAGAGCCAATTGGGTCGTTTTTTTGAGAAAGTTATGTCTGTTATAGTAGTGCTATGACCAAGTAAATATCGATAACATTCGCTCTTCTTTATATCAATCAGTTTAATGGAACCCAATAACCCCGCTACTGCAAGTACATTATTTTGACCCAATGTTGTCCACGCCATTGCATAAAACACTTCATTGAGTTCTGGGTGTACATAGATTCCTGTGTATTTTCCCTCTTCCGCATCCAAAAACAAGACGTGATTTAAACCACATACAGCCACTTTATTGTGACTATTGGGTTCAAATGCGCAAGACCATGCTGTAAATGAAGTGTTTTCTGCTGAATATTCCTTATACCCTTTAATGACATATCTCAAACGGTGGTCTATATCTATTTTAAAAAAAAGTTTATTACCATTTCAAAATGCTTAAGGAAAAGCCTTTTTACCTGCAAGTGGTGTATCGATATGATTTGGCACGGTTGATTTTTCAAATTGAATAAGTTCACCTACTTGTGAATCGTTGCCTTTTATGGGAGGAGGAGTGTGAGTGTGATGCGTAACAGGTGGTTTTTTAATTGGAGGGTATGAGTGAACAGCGAGCTCTTGTTGAAAGTCGCTGTTTTGTTTGGAACGACTTAAACGTGCCTTTTTACGCAATGGATCAGTGGCAAGGTCATTAGCAAGTCGTTTTGGAGGGACAGGAAATAAGTTTGAACTGACAACATTAGAAGGTGATCTTGTTTTGACAGAGTTAATTGGGATGCTTGTGATTTGAATAGTTGAAGTAGAAGGTGAGGATGTCATGTGTAATGTAGGAGATAAAGAACCAAGAATGGACCTTATGCGTGCTGAGGGTTTAAACGACATGGAGCTTGATAGTATTTCCTCACTTTTTTTATTGACGGTGAGAATGACGGAAGGGGAAGGGGGTAAATGTTTTGGTCGTGAAGGACTCCTGATAGTGCGTTGTGGTATATGGTCAGTAATTTTGGAAATGGCAGTAGTGTTTGTAGAAGTTGGTGAAGGTGTTGAGGGCTCTCTGGTATCATATTGTCCTGGTTTATTTGGTGTATTGATTGCTTTCTTGGTTCCTGAAGAACCTAATAAGGCACTACTGAATGTCCATCCCATTGTTACAAGAAAGAAAGGAAAAAAGCTTATAATGGTAAGAACGCGGTGATTTTTATTTGTTTTTGAACAAATCGATTCGTCGGTTAAATTTTTAGTTCTGCTGCATGATTATTTCTTTGTTCTACAGCTAAACAAGTTGTATGATTACACTATAAAGCAGCTACTACTACTGATTTTTGAGAGAGAAAAGAATATTATTATTATCATTTTGATACTTGTTTCTGATAATGACTATTATGCTCTGTACGTTTAACCGCGTATTTAAAAACACCCTTTTTATATTTCATTAACTACTATCTTGATTCATACTATAAAACATGTAAAAAAAAAAAAAAAAAAACAGTAACAACAAAGTAACCATGGTTAGAGATTGTGCTCATCAACAAACATTGTTTTTAGCCATGACAACTCGAATGCTCCTTAATGATTTTAAAGTTCAGTTGGACAGTTGTGACTCTTTTTTTAAATTTCACTGAAAGCATCCCCACCCTGGAGTCTGCCTTACCCCTCCTTCCGAATTTTTCTTTTTCACCTCAACATACAATGGCCAAGAAAGCTAAAGCAAGAGTTATTCTCGTCAAATTATTATCATCTGCCGGTACTGGCTTCAACTATATTAAGAGCCGTCCTAGAATTTCTCCCAAGCTATCCATGATGAAATATGATCCTCAAGGTAAAGAAAAAATAGAGGTCCTTAACATAATCTTTGAATTAACCTAATTAATTGTAGTTAAGAAGCATGTTTTATTCACAGAAACTAAAATGAAGAAATAAGAAGATTAAAAACTATTCTGTATATATGCTATAACACATCTTTTTGTTAATCTAATTCACCATTTATTGGACTTGGAATTATCAAACTCAAGTAGACTGCCCCTCCCCCCAATAAAAGGAATCTTGCAATAAAGCTACATTTATGTAAAATACGTGTGATTTCCTCGATAGTGACATAACTATATGAATAGACAAGTATACCTTAGTATTACATAAGTGCTGTCGAAATATGTATATGGATTCCAATAATGTCGGTCATTTTTATGTTATTGTATGTGCGAGGCTGTGGATGATGATAATACCATACAAGGATTTGACACCATCTTTTTTTTCTGGAGAGCAGGTGGCTAAATATACACAGATATTGCACAATGAGATAATTTTACTCTTATATCATACAGCTCTTCTGATCATAATTGGTCTAACAGTTTTAAAAGAAGATATTCATTTACATGGACAGCTTTTTCTTAGTATTTCAGAACGACACTATATCAGCTTAGTATTTATCAACTGGTTGAACCCTTAATTTCTGATCTCATAAATTACGTAAAAAAAGAAAAGCAAATGCACTATTGCCGCTTGCGTCTTCTTATGTAGTTGATATGCAGACATCTTCTGTTGTCAATTGTTCCAACAAATTCTTTAGATATACATATATGATTCTAAGGAGCTTTGATTATACATAGAATACAGTATAAAGGAGTATCATACTCAGATTTTACAAAAGGGGATTTTAATTATCTAAAACTATATTTCAGCACTAAGAAGAAGGGGGACACGACAATCAATGCATCACACTCTATAAAAATAACAGAACAAGAGTTTTTATGTACTGACCTTAATAGCTTTCCTTTTCTACGATTCGTTTCTCTATGAATATATAGAGACGTAAATTTGCATGCTATAAAATGATATAATATTGTACGTATAGATGAATGATTATCAGAATCACGAATTTCTCCTTTTATCTCCAAGCTTCCCTCTCCTGGTTATATATATCCTGCTCTCAAGTTGTTATAATTGCAGTTTTCTTTCTTCCAAGCTATCATGCTATTCAATAAAATATCGTTTTGTGCATTGACTATTTCCTCGCTATTGACAGTCGAAGCGGCGTCAACAAAAATCTTTGGAGAAGAGCAATCCTTATTCTCAGCTTGTAAACCACTAGATGATCGGGCAGAAAGAATAAGAGCATCTTTCAATCATGCTTATTCAGGCTACAAGAAATATGCATATGGCCACGATGAATTGTTGCCTGTGAACAATAAACCCTCTGATTCTAGGTAACTAAATATACACAAATATTCAAAAATACATTATAATTTATCAACTGCCTTTTACGCTCTATATAAAGAAATGGATGGGGAGGTAAACTTATTAATAAATTTAGGGATGATTAAGTATGAAAAATAACTTTGTTAATAGCAACTATCGTTGACGCTTTGGATACGATGATACTCATGGGTTTTGAAGACTATTATAAGGATGCTCTTGAATTTGTCAGTAAAATCGATTTTTCAACATCAAATGACTTGTCTAAAGGTTTTGAAACCAACATTCGTTACCTTGGTGGCCTACTTGCCGCTAACGATTTACGTCCTAACCCTATTTTGGTTCAAAAGGCTGTTGAAGTAGCTGAATATACATTGCTCCCTTTGTTCGTGGATACTACTACTCCTCAAGGCACACAAGTAAAAGTGCCATATACTAATATGAATTTAAAACGGTATAATTTCAATGAAATTTCTTTGTCTATTTATATGTTCTAATGTCTATTATAACAGCAAAACACCTGAAGCGACAAATCACGTTAACCTTGCAGAATTCGGTACTTACTCTATGGAGTTCACAAAACTATCACAAGTTACAAATGACCCAAAATATGAGGCGCTCGTCAATGACCTGACTAATGCAGCTATCCAGCAACCTACTAGAATTCCTGGTTTATTCCCGACTACTTGGACAGTCAAACCTTTTGCTCCAGTAAACTCAAGTAAGTCAACATTATAACTAATTAGCATGCTCTGTACATCCGCTAACGTCTGGTTTATTAAATATAGGTACAATCACAATGGGTGGTGGCGGAGACAGTTTTTACGAATACTTGATTAAAAACTATTTATTGCAAAACAAAGAAAACGAAGACCTGTTGAAAGTCTGGGAAGATACTGTTGAAAATACAGAGAAATACATGTTGTCGCCAACAGCCGAAAATCCTAATATCAAGTTCGTTGCTCAAATTGGAAACGACACTGTATATTACTCATCTCAAGAGCTGGTAAAAAAAAGGCATTAATGCTAAGATATATTGGCTCACAAATTCTTGGTATAGATTTGTTTCTTTCCCGGTAACATCTTATTAGGATTAACCCAAGTAAATGACGAAAAAAAGGGCAAATTTAAGAGATTTGCAGACGAGTTTTTTAGTTCATGTATTGAAACTTGGCTCGAAACTGAAACTGGTATTGCTCCTGAAAGTTGGAGTTGGAATCCTCAAAATGATGAATTAGAAAAGAAGTTGAATAAAGTATTTGACAATACATTGACAACATCAGAAGCTGTGAAGAAAATGAATAGGAATAGATCAAAGAATGCAAAAAGGCGCGCGCTTCAGTCATTCAGTATCAGTAACGGAATCTATGATCTTAGGCCAGGTAATATACTGATGTATAGCAAACACCCTTGCTGTTATTAATAGTATGTCAAAATCGCTAGAAACTATTGAAAGTATATTTTATTACTACAGATTGACAGGTGACAAAAAATATCAAGACTTGGCGTGGAGATTCTATTTAAGCATCGAAAAGTACGCTAAGTATGGCTCTGGTTATACGATTATCAATAACGTAAATCAAGTCCCTGTATCTGTACAGAATTTCCAAGAAAGGTAAAGCTTTATATATTAACATCAGATCTCTTTTATTGACCATAGTGTAATAGTTTCTTCTTTGCTGAGACGCTAAAATACCTGTATCTTATCTTTGTAGACAAGGAATGTGTTTCCTTAAATAATTACGTATTTAATACAGAGGCTCATCCATTTAAACTTTTGGAGCCTATCCAATATCAATAATAATAATAATAATAAACATTTACCTATTCAAAACAGATGTTGGGTAGATTTGGAAAATATTAGATAACTATTAATATGTAATTTACTTATATTATAGCTGTCTAAAATGCGTAAGTTCTATTAACTTTTTTTGGAGAAATGGAAATCACTTGCCTATGGTCTTTTCCTTGAAGGCAAGCTCTGTGTAATTTCGGATGTAGCTTATTTTATCGGCATAAAAACAACAGAAAACATTTATTCCAAGATTTTTTTCAATCATATAACCCTTCGAGGCGATCCACTGGAATCAAATAGAATTGCTATTGGCATATATCACGTAACGAGATTTTGCATATCCAAAAAAAAAAAAAAAAAAGGAAAAATAGCAAGCTCTATTGATACTATAGTGTTTTCTTTAGTTTAACTGATGTACTTTAAATTTATCAAGATACCAGCGTCCAGGAATTACTATGATTTCAAAGAAACTTTCTGTATAGTTAGCCATCAATATCACATGAACTGACAGGCCCAAATATATATACTTACCGTTCTTTTAAGGCTCTCCTTATGAGCTATTGACTTGACAAGTCAAAAAAGAGAACAGAGAAATCAAAGTAACCAGATTTTAATATATAAAAAAGTCGATACAAACAAGTAAAGAGAAGTTTTGTGTCTGCAAAAGAAGTTTATTATAGAGATTATGAAGAGCTATTAATAAAAATGTGTTTGGCAAGAGCTTTTTTCTTTTTGATAGTAGTATAAGCAGTTTTAGAGATATGACGTTTTCTTTTGATATAGTAGCAGATTATTTGATAGTAAGAGTTTGGAGATTTTTTTTTTGTAAAGCAAGAGGTATGATATATTTGTACAAGTGAGGTTTGATTTTGAAGTAGTAGCAGACACAAAAGTATTGAGCACAAGAGAGTAATAGAGTATACTTGGCAACAGTAGTAACATGGGGAGTAGTAGTAGTAGCAGTAGCAGCAGCAGTAGAATCAGTAACCAATAGTGTAGTAATTGAAGTAGTAGACACCAAGAGTAGAGAGCTGGTTTTTTGAAAAGAATGAAAAAAACTCAAGGGCATTTTTCGTGAGAATAATTGACTTACTCTGATTGTTCTTAAGGGGTTTTGCATCCGACAAAGATTATTATCCGTCAAGGGAGTCTGACCTCTGCCTCGGTCACCGACTAAGCCTCTTAGATTCTGGAATCCTTGCCATGTAACGGACGCGTTGAAAGGCCATTCTTTCAGGGCTCTGTACTACAATCATTTCGATCTGCAGACCGATATCCTTGGATGCCATAATATATACTAGGTAGAAAACTCAGAGACTCAAGGGATAGCACCAACAGGAGAGAGAGAGGAGTGGTAGTGGTAGAGTGTTCCTGTCATACTTTGAGTTTGTGTTAGTATACAGATAAATAAGATGAGAATACAGTACAAGTTATAGATACGTACGTGTATGTAACATAGAGAGAACACCAACAAGAGATAGAGAAGTTTAATGGCGGTGAGTTATTCTAGTTATACTACTTTGGATGTATGTTAATATTTATGGATGGAATATAGGAATAACAAGGATACATACATGTAATGTAACATAGGGAGGGCACCACCAAGAGCAGACTTGGAGCAAAT
>JNEK01002891.1:0-34493 GCA_000697295.1 Mucor indicus B7402
GGTTTTTGTTTAAATCATGACTTGATTTAAAAGGTAAGATCAACATGTCGCGTGAATGCTGCTTAGAGCTTTAATTGACACCAAGAGGCTGGCATCTTATTGTAATGCACAAGTTGACGTTTGTATCAGCTAAAAAAAAAGACTATTCTTAAACCAACTTTCATCTGGTAAACAGCCTTATTCAAATTTATTAGACCCACTTAGGTGATTTGATGGACTATATAGCTTACTGGATATATCACGCCTGTTGCTAAAGTTAGCTAATACTTCTCTACGGTATAAAACAGTGGAATGATATGAGTTTTTTTTTTTGTTTTACTAGTTCAGCTACACGAAAGTAATTATATTGATGGTAAGTTATCTCATTTAATAATCAGAGGCACCTATTTAGGGCCTTGTAGGTATACATGAAATATTAGAACGGAATTCTTCCATAATTGTATATGAACCATCAATATGCTACTAAACCGGAATGATGGTTTTATCCTTCATATTTAACAACAGTTAATGCTTGGATTAAATTCATAATTGCTAGAGAGAAAGAAATGACAACTCATGATGTGATCTCTCTGGGTCAAAGACATTTTGTCTTGCTGGTTTGTACACATACTTAATGCGCCTTGATAATAAGATCACGAATAAAATCAAGAGAGCAAGATAAGGAAGAACTTTTCTTCGGATTCATTAACGAAGATTTGAAAAATAAAAGTTCAACAAACCTTGATGATAATAGAACTTTTGAAAGATCTAGTTTTATATAGAGGATTGATTTATGCACCAAAAAACAGTGGCCTCGAAAGATCAATCTTTCAGCTGGCCACTTTGCTATATTGCAAAAACACGCGGCATGGTATTTGGGAATTATTATTGGTCCACCATACGCAAGTGAATTAAAGGTTATGATAACGCATTTGATACTTCATTCATTACCAACAATCTGACTGACACAAACATTTTTGCCTATTTGACCATTTTGCATTGAGCTGTCTCGTGACCAGTCGGTCAAATTATACTCTTTTTAGACTGTGTTCTCTTTGTTGAATAGCCATAATGTTTGTTAGTTAAAAAAAAATAACCATTAATCAATGATATATTGAGAAAAAATGTTACTGGAAGAGCCTTGAGCGTCTTTGCGGTCATAATAAATATTAAGCACAATGCAAGAGCCTCAAAATATAATGGCAAGTAATAAAAAGAAAGAACAAAGACATCATTTCTACAAGCTGGTCCCATTAAAAGCGAGGATAAGAGCGTAGGAAGGGTGTACAACGTTTTCCTCGAATTGAATTGAACTACAGTGACCAATCACGAATCATACATTAATTTAGTAAGTTTGTGTGTGAGTCCATTTCATGTTTTTTAATTGTTCACACACGCGTAACAGAAGAACAGAGGCAGAGAGAAAGGAAGAAATCTTGAGCAACACAACACACAGATAAAAAAAAAAAAAAAAAAAAAAAAAACATCTCGATTTTTTCCCTTTTTTTCCTTTCTCTTTTTTATTTTTTATTTTTTTTTTTTTGCCAATCTTCATTTTCTTTTTCCAATGATTCCTTCGGAACAAAGTTATTATGCTACTGAACTAGAAACACAAAGATACTATAGGTAAAAGAAATAAGTCAAAATAAGAACAAAGTAGATATTGAATAAAGAGAATAGTGAAATGTATGGCGGGCAATTAATCATGAACAATTCATATTATCAAGCGAATTCAATGCGTACAGTTTATCTTGGAAATATACCAAACAATATATCGATTTCTGAAATCATCGATCATGTTAAAACGGGCCCGATACAGGCAATTAGGCCTTTACTCGATAAAAACGGAATGTTCATTACATTTCTTGACACAGCTTCTGCTAACCAATTCTTTCATGAAGCCCAACAAAACAGGCTAACTATACAAGGGAACGAGCTCAAAATTGGCTGGGGAAAACCAAGCACCATATCAACCACAATACAAGACGCTGTGCAATTGGGTGCAACCCGTAACGTTTATTTAGGCTCTTTAGACGAATCAATAACTGAAAGCGAATTAAGGCAAGATCTCTCAAGATTTGGTCATATTGAACATGTAAAAATTATTGCTGAAAAGAAAATCGCATTCGTTCACTTTTTATGTATAACTAATGCTGTGAAATGTGTAAATACTTTACCACATGAGCCCAAATGGCAATCAAAACGAATTAACTTTGGCAAAGACAGATGTAATCGTCTTCAACAACAACAACATGTATATTTCTTACCACATCAACAGTTACCAACTACTATTACAACTACTACTACTACTACTACTAATAATAATAATAATATTTCTTCTTCACCTACTACAACTTCTACTACAACTTCTACCACAACAGACTCTAAAACAGAAACTACTGCTATTTATCATCCACAATTACCATCCATGGGCTACCCAGCGGCTTATGATATGTATACAGGTGTGCCACTTGTCTATCATGACCCTCATTATAGTGTTGCCAACAGAACCATTTACTTGGGCAACATCCATCCCGATACCACCGCAGAAGACATCTGCAACGTCATTCGAGGCGGCATCTTGTCGCAAATACGGTTTTTACCCGATAAACACATTGCCTTTCTTACTTTTATAGACCCTCATGTTGCGAGTATGCTATACCATCATCACCAACATCAATGCATTGTCATCAAGAACCGCCGTATCAAAGTAGGTTGGGGAAAACCCTCCGCATTACCGCTGCCTGTCGTACGCGCCGTCCAAAGCGGCGGGTCACGTAATGTGTACGTGGGCAACATTGACGACTCCATCACAGAGGAAAAATTAAAACATGATTTCTCAGAATACGGCGATATTGAACTAGTAAATACATTGAAAGAAAAGAATTGTGCTTTTGTTAATTTTACAAGTATTGCGTCTGCTATACGTGCCATTGATGGTATAAGAACTAAAGAAGAATATAAAAAGTTTCGTATTAATTATGGAAAAGATCGTTGTGGAAATCCACCTCGGCAACAAAAGAGACTAGAAGAACAATCATAAAAAAAAAAAAAAAAAAAAAAAAAAAAAAAAAAAAAAAAAAAAAAAAAAAGATGCATTTTTATATGGAAATAAATAACACTTGTAATAAATGTGAATTTTTCTTTATGATACAAAAAGCTTATTTTTTATGCGGTATTATTGTCATTATTCATGGTGGTGGTGGGTTGAGAAATTCTGGGTTCAAGTTCTAGACTGCGTTCATATAAGAAATCAATATCTCTACTTGTTTCCAATTGATTTTTAATGAAGTCTTGTATTTCAGGTACAAATTGATAAATGTAAGGCGGTGATTGGAATTGTTTAATTTCTCGAATGACTTCAGCTGATTTTTGTTGTTTTGCAAAGTTGATCAAATTTGAAGAAGTCTTTAAAAAGTCTGGGTTGCCGTCTTCAATAAATGTCAAATCTTGTAAATAAATGCCTAAAAATGGGATGCAGGGAGGATTGACAGAGTGAATCATTTCACGATATTCGGTAAAGTTACGGTTGGATCCCATCAGTTTACGAATATGCGCTAGTGATTGGCTTGTACGACTACTCACGAGTTCCCATGTCTTTTTCAATCTTCCAATCGCACTATTATCAAAAGCGGAGAGAATGGCCATACATGTGTTGTAATTATTATTTTCAAGACAGCGCTATAATCATATTTTTTGGGTTAATAATAATAATAAAAAAAAAAAAAAATACAAAAGGAGGGCTTACGTTGGCTACTTGTGACCAATATTTAATGACAACAACACGTTTTTTAGCTTCTTTGTGGTTCAAAATGCTACCAGTCACCCACGATGTTAACCTGTTACAATAATCAATGGATTGTTTCACATTGGTAGCATTGTCCGCGCCTTCCTTCGACCACGCTTTACCGAGGCATTCAATAGGTCGAATACTACTATACAGTTTGAAATCCATAATTGTCAATTGGCGTGCCAACTCTAAAGGATCTGTATCTAATAATCGAATATGTTGCATATTTTTAGGCATAATGGGTGTAGGACCATAAGTAGCATTAGGAATCAACCGCTTTAAACCTCCTCCGTCATCATCCAACTCTCTTCTCTTACGGATCAATCGATTCAGTTGTTCAGCAGAAAACGAAGAAGAGTCTGCGATGACTGTATTTGCAAAAAATTGCAACTTGTTTAAAATAAACTCGTCTTCATCGTTATAATAATTTTCCAACCAATTTTTCATTACATTAAATACACTAAGAGAGGGTGTTTAATCAAAAAATACATGCCTTTTTTTTTTTTTCTTTGTGGTTACCGAAGTCGAACTAGTTTTTGTTTTTTATCTGTCCATATTTCAAGTTCGTCAGGTGTTAATCCTTCAGGAGGCACGAGATTATAACGTTCTTGTAAGAGGTCCACAAATTCTTCTGTGGTACAAAACGAGCGATAAGTCAATAAAAAATTGGCAATATAACTCATATCTAAAAAAACAGGTAAGTCCTTCTTTCTCCAACAACACCTCTTATCTCTTACCAATGTAATCATGGAGTGTTAATCGTTCTACAAGGGCACGTAAAGTACCGCCCTTAATTGTCTTTTCTTGAGTGAATTCGATATCTCCCTCTGCATAATCATAGCCCAAGAACCAAAACTGTGAATTGCTATCCCCACTGCGTTGCTGCTGAGAAAGTTTAGAACTGATAGAAGGTCGATGTTGTGTTGTGTTATTATTATATAAGCGTGACAATGTGTCTTCAGTTGCGCCTTCTTCAGATAAATTGCCGTTCTTAATCAACCATATTTTACGCTCGCCGACCATTTGAACGGCATTGGAAAAGATATGCTCCATGGACTCTTCTACTTGTCTAACCTGTGTCTCGACGGCATGGACCGAACTGGGAAGATCCTGGTGGGTATCTGTCAAAGTCTGCACGGCGCTAAAGAGCAAACCCACCGCATTGTACAACTTCTGTTTATTGCATCGGAATTCAGGAAGAGAAGGGAGCTGCATTGCGTCCGTTGTAGTATCAATGTCGGCCAGGATTCCCAAGTAGTTACCAATTTGTGAAGAGAGATTTTGAAATAAGAGGATGACATTGGACCGAGCACGTTGGTCTAACATGGTATATTGTTCTCCCTCCTTCTCATCGTCTTGTTTTTGCTGAAGTGTGTAAATATAAGCAGACGCTTTACATAAGGCATCCGTCGATCCTTCAATTTGTTTGACGTGGGTTTGTAAACTGACAATGAGATCCTGGTTAAGCAAGTATTTAGGTTTCTGTGGTTGGCTGTTGCTTTTCCTTTTTTCCTCTTCCATCTCTTCTGTCGTTGCATCGTCATCTTCGAGGGTGACAAATTGAGGGACGATAGGTTCAATAGCAATGTTTTTGTTTTGGCTGATTAGGACAAATTTTCGAACAGCGTTCAGCACGTCGTTGGCATCGCGTTGAATTTTTGTTTTTATGTCAACGTTGGCATCGCTTATGACTTTAGCTGATAAGATGAGTTTTGCAAGTGTGGAAAGGACGATACGTAAAGATTCTTTGATTTCCGGGTATTGTAAATGAGGTGCGTCTTTGTCCATGGATCGTGATGAGTAGAGCATGTAACGTACAGCGTTGACAACAACAGCTATCTTTTCCTTGTACGTCATTGCGTTTTCTCCTCGTGTGATGGTGCTATTCAAGTCCTGAACGGATTGGGCTATACGAATAGCTACATTTTTCCAAGTCATAGGTTGTTCTTTAGACAGTTCATTGAGTTCTTGTTGTTGAGTTGATGTGTTACACTGTTCCCCTGTGTCGGAGTCAATTTCATCCTCATCCTCATCATTTGATTTCTATAATAGAACACACAATAAATATCGATAGTACAAGCAAGGGAGGAGTTTTTTTTTTTTTTTTACCAAGCGGCCTGTAGCGGGGTCAATGTCCTCAATATTCCATGTCGTTTCGTGCGTAATTGAGTTTCCATAATAAACTTTTCCTTGAGGGGTCGTTCTTTTAGTCCAATAAGACATTAGCTATATATATATATATATATATTTCTGTAAGCAAGCTGAACATGAAAAAAAAAAAAATGATAGCTTAAAATACATTGAGTGGTTCTGAAGTAGAGTTATGTTTTGAACTGCCAAAATCATCAAAATTTTCGACTTTTCGAGAAGAAATGGATGTCCTATGACTGTGTATGGATGACGGGAAATCGTAATCATCTCCACTGCTGGTATAGTCCTCTACATCTTCATTATCGGAATCCAAAATGCCTGGATGTGTGTAGCGCAGACCACCTGTCCTTTTATTATAGTAAAATCGAGTTATTCCATCATCCGCAATTTGAAGTATCCAGCCTTCTGGTAATTTCGGTTCATCTTCTTCATCCTTTTGATGATATTGTCTATGATACAAAAATGGATATTGTACTGGTTGTTGCTGTTGTTGTTGTCGTCGTTGCGGTGTTGGAGGGGGTTTTTTTGTAATGGTATCAATTTCAGTTGGGTTGTTTATTTTATTGAGTAGGTTAATTGTTCTAGCCTCTTCTTCACTATCGTCTTCTTCGTCGCTGTCACGCATGTCATCAATGACTTTGACATAGTTGCTAGGAAACCAACCTCGGTTGCCTTTACACCAACCATCCCACCAACCTGAGTCCAATTGTGACAGGACGTCAATGTACTCGTCTTTTTCAAATGACAAGGATGATTTCTCTGAAGAAGAGAAAGAGTACAATGCCTTCACTCTACATATAATTTTTGGAATATCGGCTGTCATTTTATAATAAGCGAAGAAGGAGGAAGAAAAAAAATAAAAACAACAAAAAATAAAAAAAAGAAAAATATTTTTTTTCGTCCAATTAAATTATCAACAAACTTTATGTTATATTTATATACATATAACACCCTCCCCATTGTAATCCATTATGTGGTGAGACATTAAGGTTAAAAGAACGTGGCAAAACGAATTTCAAATTGGGCACCCGCTGCTAAATCAGCAAGCTTGGTAAAGTCTTTAAAGGTTCCACAAGGTCAAATTTACCTGTGTGTAATGTACAATTATTTATCCCTTCTTTTGTAATTTCTTATACACTTACTTGGAACAGGTATAAAATAATCGCATACTTCTCTACAGAACCTGATCTTATATTGCTCGGGTGGTAATACGGTTACTTCTTTTCTAGGTTGCAGTGTTGATTTACTTCTGGATTCAATTCGTTTATACCAAGTATACGCTCCAATGAAATCTTATACATAAAAAATATTTCTATTATAAATCATTCGATAATATTTTGGCAACTTTTTTTTTTTTTTATGTTACCAACGATGCCAATTGCCATCTCGTGAGTCTTTTGATTGATGCCTACTAATAAAGAGTAATCCATAATATTACATTTTGATAGAAATAAAGTATCATGAAGTATAGCCATTTCCATCACTGCTTTTGACCCTTCATGAACAGCTAATTTTGTTCTATACTCTATATTTACAATTCACCATTTAAGTTTTTAAGTGTCTCGCTCTCTTTTTTTTGTGTTACCGTCTAACCAATCTCCGTCCCACAATGTACAGTCGTTTTGTTGTTTACGGTACTCTTCCACATGTCGATCTTGTATTCCTTTAAAGTCAAACCTCTAGTGAAATAACGTTTAATTCGGCATTTGTCATTCCATATATAAAGTGTATCTAGTACCTTGATAACGGTTTGATTATAAAATAAATGTTCCATTACCATCACATCCAAATTGAGTATTGACTTTTTATCAGCAACACTTTTCATTCTAATAGTAAAAAACCCAAATACTTTTGCAAGTATCGAAGGCTCCTAAAAAGCAAAATTAGTCTCTTCCTGTTAAATAAGGTTTTTTTCTTTACATTGGCTGATTTTTTTAAATGGTCAAAGTACTTGGGTGCAAACTTTAAAAATGCATCTTTTTCCGCCAGGTTCCATGCGTTTACCATTTCTTTTATCACAAATCGGTCGTCTATAAAAAAAAAAAAAAAAAAAAAAGGAAGTAAGAAAGAGAAAGAGGTACCTGGTAGAATTCCCTTACCTTGAGTTTTATAAAAATTGCTTTTACTTTTACCCCCACTCGCAGTCCATGTTTGACACCGGCAAAGGGATTCAATCAATAGCTGATGTATATTACACCGTCTCCGAAGCATTTCAAACTCTTTTGCATAATACACAATACATGTAAACTCAACATCGCCATGAACAAACTCTATAAAATGAATAAGTGACTTTTTTTTAGGGGAGAGGTTCTTTTTTACTATGTTTTATGTGAGGACTGATCGTTTTCTTGTTACTGCCTTCTTCATAAAAAGACGCTACTTTGACTTCTTTTGTTGTTTCTTGTTGTTGTACAGCATGTAAAGGTTTTAAAACGCGCTCAGTGAGTTTCCTTTTTAAATCGGCTTCCGTATAATTCTCCAATTTGCTCTCTTCTTGCTTCCTCGTCCATCGTTCTTTCAAGTCATCGTAATAGCGTTTCGTGCTGTTGGATTTGACAATAGATGACTCAGCGACACTGGACTTGACCACTTCAGTAATCATGGTACGGAACGACGCCGTTTCAGTGGTAGCTCCAGTAGATGGATGTATGTACTTTCTTTCAATGGACGAATAATACCCATCAATCACTTGCTGAGGTGGCAATGGTTTCTTGTCTGCTGTGGATTCAGAAGAAGACTCAGATCCATGACTAGACAAAGTATCACGATCGCGCAAAAGTTCTTGAAAGTACTCGTTTGAGCTTAACGTATAAGCAATAATGGATGTAGGTTCACTTTCGCGTACAAGTACAGAAGAGCCAGGAAAGCAATGTACATCTTTTGACTTTATATAATCAGGCTTATCTTTCCAGTTGTCCTGTTGAAGATAGGCCAGGATCCGTTCTGACTGAATCATAAAGTGACGTCTAATATCATTGAGTTCATTCTCAGGCGTTTCCATCAACACCTGAACCATGGCTGCATGATCTGAATCTAATTGAGCCGTACTACCCGCAGTTTCAAAAAACTCATCGATGTCTTGCTTGACTTTGCCTTTCCATTCCTTTAATACACTGATGCGCGGCTCTGAAAAGCTGATTTTTTTTTCTTCCTCCTCGTCATCGTTGCACTGCGTTATTTGCAATCGAGGTAAGCGCAAGTCGTAATAAGAAGCATCTTCATACATGAATTTAAAAGTGACACCGTTATACAAGAATTGTCGAACAAGAGTCGAGTTGGTCGCTCGATGTTCACACAGCAGGTTTTCTTCAGGTGAGGCAAATTTCTTGCTGTAAAACAAAAGTTCTAAATACTTTGCGAATGAATACGATGCCGCTTGGTGACTTAATTCGGCGTAAGGAGTCGATGCGTCGCATAGGCTGCATGAAATACATGTGAGGAGCGTATCTTTGTTATCGCGGGTGCATGTCGTTTCTTCAACACTGGTATAGACAAAGACACGACCCGTACCATGCGTAAAACTACGTGTGTGATCGATCAATGGCTGCTGGCATCCATGGAACTTACTGCAATGCCGGTTACTACCAGCTGAACTGGTGGTTGCAAAAAACGGAGTAAGCAGTAGTGACGATTCGGAATTTCTGGTTTGAATGGCAGGTGCTTCTGCTGCATTATGGTTGACAGATGCCTTGTCAACTACGGAAAGTTCAGGAACAAATTGGACGAGCTCATCGATATGGTGTTGGCATGTAGACTGACTTTGTTTGTACCAATGACGGATTGTGTCTCCAAGTGATTGATCTAGTCGAGGATAGAGTGTTTCAGGGATTTGCACAGGTGCCTCGAATCGAAAGTAATCAATTTGTATCATCACAGGGCCGAGACAAGGTCTGTCAGGACAGCCGATAGGGTAGCAAGTGTATCCGACAGCAATCTTCTGGTGCTGATTAAAACTATCGATAGATGTGGTGTCAAGTAACAAATGCTCTAGTCCCTTATTGATCTCTGCCAATAATACACCTGGTGCTCGTATAGACATATACGCCAAAATTGACTGAGGGAGTGGAATTTCAATCACTTGGCTCATAAAATTAGAAACACTACTGAATCTTTTCAAGAAAGATGAACTTTTCCGTCTGAGTGATGGTCGTTTTAATGTTGCTGCTGATGACGTTGCTGCTGTATTGGCCATTAAGGCTGTCACGCGTTTATATTCAAATATTTTGTTTTCGTCATCTACCAATTTATTGAGCAAAGAAGGGTAAGAAAAATAGCATTCGGGTGACGATGATATAAGTGCTTTATCTATTTGCCTTCTCAAGTTAAGGTAGGGATGTGAGTCGTCTTGCTGCTGTTTCGGGTCTTGCTGTGGTTGTTTTTTTATCATTGAGAATCCACGTTTGATTCCTTCGCTTACAGCAGTAGTTGCTTTAGGAGGTGATGCTAACTTTTTAAGCCATCCAAAAATATGTTGTTGTTTTGAAAGTTTTTCTTGTTGAGGGTAAGTCGGTTTTATATTATTACTAATAGAAGTGGTGTTTAAAGTAGTGGCTGTTAGCTTCACATGATTGTCCCGCATCACAAAAGTCTCTAAATAGAGACTATTGACTAAATAGACCATGGATTGGACCAAAGTGGATAAGCTTTGGCGTAACCTTTCATCATTGACTCCATATAGGCGAATAGTACCGCCAATTGGGAAACGAGTTGAATATCCGTCTAGAAATAGGCGTTTTTAAAATCAATGATGAGGAGTGGTATTTCATATAAATAGCCATATATACCTGCATGTGCGACATATCCATGATAAACATTAACTAGGAATTTTGATTCAATTGGGGTATTGGTTGATATAGTTTGCAGGTAAATTTCATTTTTATTATCTTTGGCTTTTGATAATAGTGATTTTTGAAACAAATCAAGGGCAATGGTATGTAGTACGTTAAACCAAGGTTTAACTGGTATATTTATATTGGTTAGCCAATTGTTAAGTAATTTGTTGAAATGATTATGAAAAGTGTCATCCCAACTAACAAGAGATTGGCTTTGTATTGGCATGACAGGTAAAGGTTTTGATAAACGTTTTTCAAAGTCTGGTGTATGTATTGTTGCTGTTTCTTGCTTCATTGCTCATGCTGGTTGTCTTTAAAGAAACAAGAAAAAAAAAAAAAAAAACTTTTGGGGCCAGAGCTGCTGTTGTACAGTTTAAGCAGTAGCATAGAGTGCTACAAATTGAAGTCACTTCTCAGTCAGGTGGTACATACGGATCCTTTTCTTGTTTCCAAAAGCCTTTAACGAATATGGCTTACATTTCTTTGAATTGATCTCGAGCCAAATACCTCGTAATTTTAACAAGGTCGATAGTCATCTCATCAGAGAGCGCGATAGTAAATAAGGAGGGGGGGGGTCTATTGTATAATGATAATTGATTTCAGCGCCCTCAGTCGACGTGGGGAACCAAAAAATATATACAGCACGTCACTATTTGAATGTCGATCTCAAGCTGGTGTATATATACCAAATTCTAACTGCATAAGCTATTTTAGAGCCCTTCTACTGAAAAAGAACCCACGACAACTTATCAATTAACAGTTCTATTACCGGGTATTGTTAAACTCTTGAGAGTCGCTTGATTCATTGTTGCATAGGTCAACTTCAACACATCCCCCCAAAACCTCAAAATAACTCTTTGAACTTCGTACAGCATACGCCAGATATCACGTATCTCGCTACCTGAAATTAGTGTAAATGTCGTCAAATGACTTTTAAAAAACCTAGATTATATTCTTTGGATTTAACCTTGGCAGTCCTCAGGTGTAGCTTTCTGGACTGCCTCTTCAACTCTGTCAGCAATTGTTTCGTCCTTCCAAAGAGGTTTTTTACGTACTTTCCCCTTAAAATTTGAGCAGTATTCTTCAATACCGTAGCCGTTATTAAGGGATTATCAAAGTCAAAGGCATTCATGGTATCTTGTTTTCGTTTTCAGTGAATTCCCTTCTCGAATGATATAAGTTGGCATAAAATGTATAGAATAAGAGAAAAAGAGAACCATATAACAAGCCCTTATTTATAAATAAATAATAAAGGGAAATGCTGCCATAGGGCCCATTGTCGCATGAACAGCTAGATATATCATGCAAAGGAAACATATTGTTCAGTAAAGATTCAACAGAAATCCATGTGCAATAGTCACTATTCTCTTTGTTTTTGTGTCCCGTTTTTACTCCTTCTTTATCAGAAAAGACTACATATATTATCTTAGAAGTTCGGTTCCTCTTCAGCACTAATTAGTTTTTTTTTTTTTTTTTTTTTTTTTTTTTTTTTTTTTTTTTTTTTTTTTTTTTTGGATGTTAACGCGTTATTTTGTAAAGAAAGGTGAGATAACAAAGACTTTCTGTTTTTTAGCTTTAAGCATTACAAAAACAATAGAAAAGAGCTTACTGCAGTTATGGAATAACAAAATAGCATTCAATGGTTGATGTTTATTTTGCAGTCGAATGAGTTAACGCTCATGAAGGGCTCTTCAATATTTTATTTGTATTAATCACAAGAGCAAGAGAATACTTTCGACGACATTAGAAGAATTAAAGGAAAACGTCACTTTTTTCTTTCTTGTAACACGATTTGACTATAAGCGTGAGAGTGCAAGCACGGTTGTTAGTTGCCTTGAGAACGACGTAGCACAAGAAACCTTATAAATACGAATTCCGTAAAAAAAAAACATGTAATAGCTGTTATCTTCTATGGTCGTAAAACTGATTCTTGCCCAAATTATGCTAAAAATGACATAGATTATTAATGAAAGTTTAAAAAAAAAAAAAAAAAAAGCGGACCGAGAGTTTTTGTTTATTGTTATTTGCATAATTTCTATATTTGAGTACTCCTTCAATTTATTTAGTAAATTAGTTAGCCTTGTACTTAATACTATTGCTACTAATTGCTACAGTAGCTGTTGATATATTTAGATCAGTTAGATACAAAAAGGAGGCTTTACTTTTATACAACAGACTTGTTGGGAGAAAAGCTATGTTTCCTATTAAGGCTATTTGTTTTGTTTGTATCACTCTCCCGCTCTTTCTTTTGTAAGATAATAACAAAAGGGTGAGCAACAGCATCCCGAGTTATAAGGAAAAGGGAGTGAAAATTCTAAAAAAAAAAAAAAAAAATCTAACCTAAATTTGTCATTATGTTCACGATACTCTTTTTTTTCTTTCTTTCTTTCTTTCTTATTCTTTTTACATGTCAACAGTACTTATTAATAACAACAATTTAATGAACAATAATCAACAAGTGTTAACTTTATTAGAAAATCACTCAGCGTTAGAAGATCAAAAGAGTATCAAAAGCAATAACGATACGCATAAAGATATAATAATAACTGAAGAACCAAAGAAGAAAGTACCTAAATTAGGTCCTTTTTTATTACTAAAGACATTGGGTATCGGTGAATTCGGTAAAGTTAAGCTTGGAAAACATGCTGAAACTGGCCAGATTGTAATAATAATAAAGTAATCCATTTAAACAATGATTTAATATACTTAAATTAGGTGGCTGTAAAACTTGTTAAAAAACAAAATATAGACTCTTCTTCACGCTTAGAAAAGATAAGAATGGAAATTGATATTATGAAGGCAAGTAAATGTATTATACATACATAACCATCTAAAGGGTACATATATGTAGACATTAAATCATCCATATATTGTTAAACTGTTATGTGTCAATGAAACAAACACACATATTGGGATGGTGCTAGAGTATGCACAAGGTACATAAACAAAACAAACAAATAAACATTTTATTGAATAGTATATATATATTCATAGGTGGTGAATTGTTTGAATATATCTATAAGCAACGCTTTTTAAGAGAAGAAGAAGCTCGTCGATTATTTGCTCAACTTGTCAGTTGTGTTCGCTACATGCATCAAAAAAATATTGTTCACCGTGATTTAAAACTTGTATTTATTCTTCTGTCATCATATATAACTATTATGCATATTGATATATATATATATATACATATATACATAGGAAAATATATTGTTGGATCACCACGGAAATATCATTGTAACAGATTTTGGATTTGCTAATCAATTCTCTCCAAAAACTGGCGACTTAATGTCAACCGCATGTGGGTCCCCTGTATATGCTGCTCCTGAACTCGTCATGACAGGAAGACTTTATGCTGGAACAGGCGTCGATATATGGTCTTGCGGTATAATCCTCTTTGCCATGTTATCTGGCTACCTTCCCTTCGACGATGATATCAAAAATCCCAATGGTGACAATATCGGTCGACTTTATCGTTACATCATGACTCATAAACCAAGATACCCAGATCACATTTCCAAAGGCGCCAGAACCCTCATTGGACAAATGCTCATCCCTGATCCAAACGAACGTTGTAAAATTGAAGATATCATATCAAACCCTTGGCTTTCTGAATACAAAGAACTTATGGCAAAATCAGTCGACGATCTCGAACGTGAAGCTCAGCTACGAAAAAAGTCCTTGCTTAAAGGCATAGATTCAACGACCAATCTCAACATTCTTTTGGACGAAAGGGGAGACGAGTTGGTGCAAGAACAAGTAGACGATATTGTTACTTCAGATGAAAGTCCTGACGAGTCGTGTTCTAGTGCCTCTTCTATCTCATCATCGTATTCTAATCCTCCTTCTTTTGGTGACACAAAAGGCGTTTTACAGCAAGACGGCCAAGAAAAAGAAGAAAGTGATCAACACAGTGATAAAGCCATCATAAATGCACCTATTACTAACATTGAAAATACTCACCTACCAGTTCCGTTAACATTGAATGGTGAAGTCTCAGAAAAGTCCTCATCATCCTCTTCTTCTTCGTCAGCGCCTTCTTCTCACGATAAGGAGGAAGAGCAACCTGCTCGCGTAGTTCCTTTATTGGAAACTAAAAAAAACCAGCAGCCTACTAATTTGCTGACCCCTCCTGAAACAAATAAAGTAGATGTTATTACACCATCAGAAGAAAAACCACTACGACGTCAAACATTTTCATTAAAAAGCAAGTTTCTTTCTAGTATCAAAAAACGCCATTCAACACAAGAACCTCAAAGACCAACGACAACAATGAAAAATAACAGCAACAGGCACTCTTGGCAAAACATTCTTCACCGCAACAACTCAAATAATACCAGTCCTAAAGAACGACCGCCCGTGGTTCCTTTAGTTACTCACGTTGAAGCCTCAAAGAGTGAGCGCATTTTATCATGGATCAAGAAATCCAAATCCAACTATTCAAAAAGTGAGTATAATCAACTAACTATAAACTAAACTGACTAATAAGAACAAATTAGAACACCTTTTATTAGAACCCACAAGTGATGATCCCACTTTAAAAACGGTAGTAGCACAAGCAGCCCCCATTCCCGAAGAAGAAGCAACGATTCCTATTGCCAAACCCACATCTTCCATGAACTCATCTTCACGAGGCGACACCCTCTCCTCCCACCCTCCCGACGAAGAGCAACTCCGTATTCACACCGGTAACATGAACCATTCCGCACTGACCTCCAAAGAACCCATGAGCGTACTGCTCGAAATCAACAAAATCTTACTCATTCTTGGCATAGAAGTGAAAAACATGGGCGGCTACAAGCTCCACTGTGTTCGACCTCCCGTCACACACTCCAACTACCACTACGAAGCCTCCAAAGACCCCATGCAACATCTCTCCACACCATGCCACTCCACCACCCTCTCGCAGCCCATGTACGGCCATCCCGACATCGACAACGGCCAAGAAATTGCATTCACCGTTGAAATATGCCGCTTTGAAAACCTCTCAGGCCTCTTCAGCGTCGACCTCCAATGTCTCTCTGAAAACTTCTCAGGATACCAATTCATAGGCCAAAAACTCCTCTGTCTTTTACATTATGGCGATATCATACGCAATACTAATTTCAACGTATAGCCTTTATTTATAATAAACTCAAGTGATCGATGATCGTCCGTCTTGTCTCCTCGTTTTGTATTAAGAAAGGCACGCGGCGGCGCAACTGGTATGGGTCTTTCAAAGGGCTCATCAGTGTCGCCGCAAATTCAGCCAGCGCCACAACCATCGACTCGAGATCCGTGTGGGTTTCAGCGTAGTAAGAGCGGCGCAACGTGTCGGCCTGAGCGAGGTTGTCCTGTTGATGTAAGATCGTCCCTAAAAGTGTATGTACAATGACTTGCTTACCAACACTCTCCTCTGAGCACGTGAGGGAAGGAGGGAGTTGTAAATCAGGCATAGTGGTTGTTTTCTTGAGCCCAATGGATTCGATGACGGATCCTACAGTAGCTAACCAAAACACGAGCTCGTTCTCTTCCTCGAGTAGCATGCCAAGAAGGTCGTCGAACGAGAGAATGTTTTTAGAGGCGCGTTTTCTTTTCTTGGTATGTGTCGTAATGAGCTGAAGGAACTGTTCGTGAAGGATATACAGATAATGGAACGTGGAGAGAATGGCACTGGGGGAAGTGACTTGATAAGAAAGATAGAGTGGGTTCTCGGAGGGTAGTAGGCCCGTTTGATGGCCGAGAAGAGCGACGGTCATATCCCAAGCATCATCGTTGGGTATGACATCGACGTGGCTTTTGAAATAGTCAGAGAGTTTACTGGCAATGAAAGGTGGAAAAATAAGTGGCATTTCAAGGGCTGCGGTGATATAGGCACGGTCTTCTTCCTCCGTCATTTGGCTATCTACTAAATTAATCATGCGCAGGCAGGAATGTAAAAGGGAGAGTCGGGAAACCGCGGGGTCACCACCGACGCAGCGGATTTCATTGAGCTGGATCCAATGTGAGATAACTGTATCTTTTTCATGGTGAGAAGAGGTGACGATGTCGTAACCGAGGACATGGTGCGAGAAGAAAAGAATGCTTTCTTTCATAAGCGAGGCCACAGAGAATTCATCATCGTAGCGCAACAAGCGTTGATACATTTCGCGGCGCTTCGAGTTACCAGATGCTGCACCATGGTGTGTTCGAAGAGGGCGGGCTACACGTTTTAGTTTAAGAGGTTTTGTAAAAATAGAAGAAAAGAAAAATTGACAGATGCAAAAGATGACTATGACAGTGCGTATGATTGACCTAATTAATAATGAGTTTGTGTTTATAAGATCTTTGATTAGTAATTTACCATGTGTTGTCCAAGTTGAAGAATAAAGATAAAAGACCAGTCTGGTCATGACGGTACCCTGTTGGATGAGGCTCTGAAGTATTCGCCAAAGGAGACGTTGAAAAGAAAGCTACACTCATAAAAACAGCCATAAACACACGACCGGTTGAAGGTGGCGGTGTCAAAGGATCCGAAGACGACGATTCATAATCATCAGCGTATTTCGTACGCTTCTTCTTTCTTTTCACCGTATTTTGTTGCTTTAATTGACGTTGTTCTTCTTTCTGCAGTGACAATTGTGTTTCTCTTTGTTGTTTTTGTAAATGGTAATGTTGCAAGATATCAGAGCCACCAGGAAGTTGAGCCAAGATGTGTTGAAGCGTTTCGTTTTCTCGACGCACATCGTCACCCGACTTTTTAAGATGGTGAATGTATTCAGTGGCTTTTCGTAAAATAGTGGCTTTATTGAGTTTGGTGGCAACAGCAACACCGTCCAAGTATTCTTGGCCGTCTTCCTCGTCGTCGTCGTCATTGTCGCCGTGTGCGCGTTTGTTGTTGCCAGTTTTGAGTTTGGCATGCAAGAGAGCGGGGACTGCATTTTTAAGTTCAGTAATGCGATCATTGATGTTGTTACGGTAACGGCGTTCAATGGCATTATGCGCTGTTTTTTTATGTTGACGACCAGTCAAAGGGACGGTATTGTTGCTATTGTTACTCAAAGCAGCATTGACAGCGTTGGTGATAATTGTGTTGGTAGATTTTAATCTTTGAATAGGTACTTTAGCTATATTAACAATATAAGTCTATCTTTATTCTAAGTGACATAGTTGTCTCTTTCACCTTGTGCATTTTCTGCTGGTGACCAGTTAGGAATAAGGTCAAGGGGTGGAGTACTTGTGTGTGCTGTTTGAGGTGTATTAGCTGGAATAGGTACAGATTCAGGGCTTGAGTATTCCTCTTTTACTTTTGGTTTTTCATTCGTCAACTGTTGAAATGCAATAGGCTCATAAAAGAGAGCGTTGTTATTGAATGTATTGAAAATAGGCTGTGAATTGTTCATAAAAATAGGTTGTGCCTGTGCAAAATTATGATGTTGCTTGGTATCAATGGGTAAATATTTATCAAAATCTTGCCAATTGCTTGTGTTATTATCTTGCTGTAGGATTGCTGCTTGTGCCTGTTGTTGTAACTCTAAATCAAATTGCGAAAGTGAAAAATAGGGATCATCGTCTTGCTGCAAATAATTGCTTGTATCTGCAAATAAATCGATTGGAAGCGGCGCAAATGCCTCCATATTTCTTGTCAAAGTGTTTTGTTTAAAAGAGAAGAAAGAAAAAGTGAAAAAAAAAGATTTATTATTATTATTATAGCTCTTTTCGGTCTTCTCCCCCCCACTTTTTGAAAACGGTGTTTTAATGGTTTTCACAATTATAGAAAAAGATTTAAAAAAATGGCCTGATTTTTTTATTCTTCATTTCATGTGGGCTGTAAAAAAAAATATTGGATTTTGACAACTTTAGAAATTATGTGTGTATGCATAGTGGAGGACAGTCATCAGATTGGTTTGATTAAATCAATGAATAGATCCTAAAATTTGATAACATCCCGTCTTTTTTTTTTTTTTGTGAGTAGATTTAAGTTATGTACAAATAGTATTAGGTATTAACAAAGTGATAATAATCTTCTAGTTATAATGTGATTACGCTTGGATCACCATTCTAGAAAAAACAAGGAGCGTGAGTATATATATATATACCATCTATTTATATTTATTTATAGGTTACAAATGGGTGTCTCCAACCACACTGAAACTCGTTCTTTTTATACGATCTATCCAGGCTTGTCGATGTATTATAGCCAATATGATACATCAAAAGCGTTTTACTTGTTACAAGTGTTTGGCTGCATTCTCTACATTCTCTCAAGTTGCCTAATAAACACTGCTGGATAATTATATCAGGCGGTAAGTTAGGATATTTTAATAACAAGCCAGATGCAAGTTTAGCTATCTTTGGCTTTAAAAATAACCCACTAAAAAGTCAGACATTTTTTAGTCTTCTCTATGTCTAAAATGGCTGTTCTTTTACCTTCCGCCCGTTCCTACAAAAACACCGCAATGGTTAGGTGATTCTATATTTGCACGATATACTACATTTTCAATCTGTCTCCATTCTTTAGCTCCACACACTGGAAAATCATCTTCCACAAGGGCAATATAGGTACTTTGAAAATGGTCCGCTACATAACTAAGTGCTTTTGACACGTGTCTTCGTTGATCCAAAGTTTCACCTTCTTCACGCACCCACTTTAAATACCGCTGTCCTCTCGCTGTTGATCCAAAGTATCGTTGTGCTCTCTCGTATTCTGCATGCCGTGTGAAATGCGTGTACACCACCATCTGCATACGATCATACAACGACCCTGCTTCTGCTGCTTGCTCAGGCCAGTTTTGCAAATACGAATCAATTGTGCGTGTCAAGAAGGGCGGATCCCCGCGTCGGGGTGCTGTCATAATCACAAACGAAAATAAATAACGATCGTACGAGAGTTGGTTCAGGGCCTGGGGCGCAACAAACCGTTCTCGGGTATAGTAGCCATTGAAAAGAAACAATACAGGCAATATGGTCATGACGACCATCATGACTTTTTTGACAGTCGTTTGAAGTGTAAGCCACAGTGGCAAAGGTCGGAAATGTCCTTGTGTCATATCAAGCATGTCTTTGTCTAAGCCATCCCAATGTTTGTCTCGTGCAAGTCCTATTTGGATAACAAGTGCTGCGATCATTCCGGTTAATAGACCTGTCAAGGACCACCAAAGGATGTTTTTTAGAGTGTAATTGACGAGACACATGAGGGACAAAAGCGTCACTTTACGCACTGTCCATTGATGGTTTTTACCATACATGAATATGTATTTGTCTTCTATATGAATCGATTGTATCACGAGTAAAGCGAATAGAAATGGAGCTAAACCTTTTTCATAGAGAGTAAATGTCAGTTTCATAAAGCCACCCTCTATCAATTGACTTTACCTTGACTGCATTCATGTAATGATTCGCTAAAGAATAAAGAGGGCACAGCCCATCCTGTACTTTTTGAGAACAAGTAGCCTATACCTTGTCTTAATGTACAGACTGATAAGACGATGGAGAAAAAAACTTGTATAAATCGATCTCCCAGCATATGAGTCAAGGATTCTTCGAAAAGTCCCAAGATGAGTAAGTTCCAGACAAACACAAAGACTTGTTTGAGTGTTGGTAGACACAAAAAGGGCGATAAAAATAAATTAACAATATCAAAGCGATGAATGACAAATGTAGGCGAAGAACAGGTAAGTTGAAGAAGACCGAAGAAATTAAACGTGGAGAGCATCAAAGACAGGAAAATCGTGTAACGTGTAATGGTTGGAAGCGGCCACAAGCAAAGTCGTTTTTGCGATTTTGTTGACTTTGCACTATAAATTTTAATAAAAGAAGTCTGTTTATTTCTATTGATTTTACGCAATGGCTTGATATAAGAGCTTTTTCGACTATGTTTTCGTTTGGGTTTGTATATTGAGGGTAGAGAAAATTGAAGGGTAGTAGGTGAAGTGATTTCAATGGGTAAATGAGTATAAAGATGATCGTTCAAGGATGATGTTGTCAAAACCCTCGGCGAGTCTGTTATTTCTTGCACTATTTTGACAGAACCAAACATACAATAGAGGGAAAAGAAAAGACAAAGATATATAAAAGATAAAAAAAAAAAAAAAAAAAAAAAAAAAGGTACAGTAGATCGACCAACCAAATCTTCTTGTCGTAACACTTAATATAAAATGCTTATTTTGGCATTACTGCTTTGTTAGATATTTTACATGTTAATAGCATCGAATCACATGACATTTACGTAAATATCAAAAACATTTAAAAGTTTGTTTGTTCCCCTAAAGACTGTGAGATAATTCTTTTTTTTTTTTTTTTTTTCAGTTTCTAATGACTACCTCATTAACTGCTTTGAAACGTTTTTCAACCTGCGAAGTAAATAAGTTGAGAAATTGTTTCAATTCAGCAATTAACAAATGAACCTTTGTTTTTTTTTTTTTTTTTTTTTTTTTTTTTAGATTGCAGACGCGCTTATTAAGTTAGGAAAGGGACCTTGGGCAGGCTATGTTCCTGATATTGAAATGTGGTCGCCCACCCACTGTCAAGGAGACACGCGTATTATAGGTCCTGCTTTTACTGTCAAGGTAAAAAGAAAGAAGGAACGAACTTTAGGATTGCCTTTCTTATATTTAGATAGATGGTAGAAAAGTCAGACAAGACATCACCTACACCTACAATGCATTTCGTAAGCTTAATTTGTTGTTTTACTATTGTAAAATTTATATTTGTATGTGTGTGCGTGCGTGTGTGTGTGTTAGGCTGATGCGGCTGAGGAAGGGTCTGTTGTCGTCATTTCGGCACCACCAAGTAAAAAGATAAAACTTATTTTCAGGGTTCATTGATTTATAATTGAAACAATAGATGTCAAGAACGCTGTATGGGGAGGATTAATGTCAGCTCGAGCTAAAGCAAAAGGAGTTCATGGTGTTGTCATTGATGGAAGAGTCAGAGATTTAAATGAGCACCGAGACATGAACTTTCCAGTAATATATAAAAACAAACAAATACCCCCATTCGGAGACTCATTTTTTTTTTTTTTCTTTTTAGGTTTTTGCAAGGTCGCACTCAATTCTGCCACAAAACGCCTTTGTACGACCATCTGAAATCCAGGTTCCTATCACCGTTTCGGGTGAATCTGATGTGATTGTTTATCCCGGTGATATTATTGTAGCCGATTTAGATGGTGTTGTTTGTATACCAAAAGACATGGTTGAGTCTGTTGTTCAGAATTGTGAGAAATATGTAGCTATTGATGATCAATGTATGAAAGCACTTAAAGAAGGTCATGGAGTTAAAGAAACTTTTGCAAAATATAGAGGTCAATCATAAATAACGCTCGAGCCCTCGTCATCATATATATATATATATATGTATATTTTTTTTTTTTGTGGGTGCTCGGAATAAAATGTTGTTACTGTTTGACAACAATTTTATTAGCATAATAAATATTTTATCGAAAAAAAAAAAGCTTTTCTAGTCAAGTGTACAAGGGAATATATATATAAATGCGTGTGTGTTTGTTTAATGTAGTGTATTGTCAAGATGAAGTGAATGAATCGTTGATATATGTTGGTGTAGTTGGAGAAGAGGACACATCAGAAGAAGAGGATGAGTCAGAAGAAGAGGATGAGTCAGAAGATAGCCTTTTTTGATAATAATTGTATTCATGTTGAGGAGAAGAAGGAGGACTGTTATAATAAGAAGGTATAGGACTTGAAGAAGATTTACGCGATTTACGTATTCCTTGAAGTGTTCTGTAACGATTAAAGCAAGTAGCCCTTTTACGATGAGGTAACAGATCCGAAATTTGACCCCAGGTCAATCTATTAGCAACACCTTGACGAATAATATTATCCTCATACTCTGAGAACCTACTTCTCGCTTTACCTAACATACATATGCTTTGTTCTTGTTCTTTTTCTTCTTGCTTAAAAAAGGGTATAATAGGACTTGAAATACATCTTGTTCTTTGGTGATTTAAAGGTAAAGGATTTAGCAAATCAGAAACTAATTATAATCAAAATAAATATGACGTGTACACAATACTATGTCTTCTTCTCTTACCATTCATTTTTTAAAGTTAAAGAAGAAGAAAAGAAACAAAATCTCTGGCTGCTTTTTTTTTTTTTTTTTTTTATAGATTTTTTTTTTTTTATTATTGTGTTTGTTTTTTTTTTGTGTAGAGCTTAAAAAAAGATTATTTTTTGTTATGGGTTGCCATTTAAAGAAGTTGTACTTTTAATTTTGTTATTGTTATTTTTATATATAACATCATTGTGGTCAGCATAAGTTGTCAAAAAACCTATACGTGTTTAGTCTATTCAGCAGACAACATTCAATAGTTGCTATTTAAAGCAATCACCTTATGTATATACTCTAATTCTAAAGGTGAAATCTTGCTATTGTTGTTATTGTTTATCAATAATATCTTGGTGGAACAGTTTTGGTTCCTTTTTTTTACATACAAACAAGAAAATCGATATAAAATATTAACCACTCTTCTTAATGTGTAACCCACATTTCAACTTTATTTTTGTCAATTCTAAACACACTAGAGGCCCCTATTCTTTAAACAGAAGAATATATTTTTACTTGAAATAGAAATACAAATAGCAAATCTTGTATAATAGAAGAACAACCGAGAATAATTATGTCGCCGATAGTTTATGTCTGCAGTCCTTTACATAACTGTAGTTTTAAATCTATTTAAACACTTTACTATGCCGCACCATTTCTTGTAGTTATATTGATTTCCATAGTTGCTAATGATATCTTTGTTGAACGAGACGCTAGGCGGAAGTGCCCACGACCTTTCAAAAGCCATACAAGAAAAGCCTTTTTTATGTGTTTCCTCAGCAAAAATACAAGCTGGAATATCCGATTTACTCTAGTAGCAGTGCCCTCATATCTTTAATAATTTATTTACTTTACATTGGTGTAATAATATGTATGAGAGTTACATACAAATTACTTTGGCCTGCGTCCCATTTACTATTAAACGGTAAATAGGCAGGAGTTCTTTTAAATGTTTAAGTGAGAGCACAATAATAATTAGAGACAGTATCAACTTGTAACCAAATGATAGACGGAACTTCAACAAAAAGCAGATATAATGTAACAAAATTCTTGTTCAAGGATTATAAGATAGCATTGCGGGCACTGATACAAATAAGCAATACCAATTCGCTGAGCAATTGACAGCAACATCGATTGAATCAGAAAGATAACCAATTGGCGTGTTTTCTTTAACCCAAAAGTAAAGAGTTAGGATGCACTGTACAAGTTATAATATAGCATACACTCTACATAACTATAATCACTCAACCAAACAAAAAATACAATACCGGTCTTCCTCCAAAGAATGGGCTATTGTTGCACTGTTGAAAACAATTTCAAGCGGCGCAGATCGTTTGGGCTTCAATAGCAGCCTTTTCAGTCTAAGTTTATTCAGCCAAAGCGTAGTCCGGTCAATGAAGTAAGTAAGTGCAAGCGATTTATAGATGAAATGAAATAAACACGTAATACGATACACTGTTACATTATAGATTCATGATGCCCAATAGTTTTTTGCTTAATCGATTCGGGGGATGCAAGCGTAAGAGTGATTTTCTAACTAACTAACCATAATAATAGCATTACAGTTATCTGATGCGCGGTATATGTTATATATCATCCTTCTATAAATCATTCTATAATTTTTCTCATTGTCTTTCATAATTGAACAATGCCTGAAGTGGTTTTTATTTGTAACGTTGCTTTGATTTATATAAAATGCAGAGTATCAAAATACAATGAGCTAATTTATATATTGAGTAGTCGCTTTAAGGAGAAACAATGGCTAAATTCTCAAATTATATATCAATGACATGCTAGTATGTATAAGTTGGTCACTTGACTCTTTGTTTGTTTTGAAAAGTGTATATATAAAACAGGAGGTTTCTTCATGTACTTTAGCAATTGTAACAATAATAAAAGCAGTGCTATAAATGCTCATATTAGATGTTTTTGCCAACAACAGAGGTATGAAAGACAGTATTCCCTAGTTTAAATGGCTTTAGAAGCAGCACAAAATGAGTATTGTAGAGAAATCCTGCCAACATCACTATCTACAAATTCATAAACTATGGTGCTGTTGTTAGAGTAGCAAGTCAAACTTTCGCGAAACACCTGAAGTCGTTGTATGGTGATTTGATCTCCTCTGTCTCCCACACCTGACCTTCCTTGCCCCGAGGTGAGGTCGAGCAGACCCACCGAATCATTACTACTGCCCTTCACTCGACTGGAGAGTCTTTTGTTTCCGTTGTCTACGTGGTGAACCCAACCTTCTTGGTCATTTCCGGGCCCGAGTGGGTGGAGAGGACGAGACCTACTAGCCAAGATCTCCTTTCACTATACCGATCTGTTTTTAACACGCGAGTACCTGTTGAGACACCAAAGCAAGAAAAAGAGAACACTATGAATCCCTATATATCCAGAAATTCTATTAAGAGGAGGAAAAAACGCGTTAGTGTCAACGAGAGTGATGACTGTGTAGAGTCAGATGACATTTGGTGTGGCTGGTTTTTTTTGAAGGAGGAGGTATACAGCTGCTTCGTCATCAGAAGGGTGCCTTCGTTTTTACCTTGTTGATCCCATCATTATGGCTACTACAAAATTTCTTAAGTACAAAAGTCACAAGATTGTATTTCATTCTGGAGAAACAGAATTGGAAGCAATAATGGTAGTACAATTACGTGCCCAAGGAATCAACGATGGACGCTTGAAATGCAACGTAGACGGGAGAATTATTACAGGGCACGGTGATGAGTACCTTGTTTAGGAGGTGTCGTCTGGTTTTAGCGAGAATGATCAAGAAAAGACCAGCTTTGATTATCACAAAGCCATGTTCGGGCTTCTAGTAATTCTTCGTACAATTACGTCAAAATACCAGTACGCGTCGTTTGAGAATTTCTCGAAACTTAAGCTACATTTCGTACATACCCATAGTAAGTAAACACGAACTGCTTTTTGAACATATGCTAATTGTGTCGTTGCATTATTTTAGACCGCACAGTACGCCATTGGACCATGTACTCGCCAAAGTAGGGCCTCTATATAATGAACAAGGAACAGAAGGCTGAACTGTTCAGCAATTTCGAAGATAAGAAAGAGAAAATCGCCCCCTTAGTTAAACTTTGTACTACTTTCTCTTGGGGTATACTTTAGTACAAATTTTTTTTTTATTAGGAATCTCTATCAGAAACAATGAAGGTAATTGAGGAGCTTCGAAAGGAACACAAGGCTGTGGCAACGGAAAGAAATCCGATCCTTCGTGAAAAGCTGACTCATTAAAGTTGCATGTCCAGCCATTAATTGTTCGCTTGAACAAAGGCAGGCACTCTACCGAAATCTCCAACGATGAACCAATAAGTCCGGTATATGCTTCCACTTGTATTTAATATACACTATATTTTTCATTTAATAAATTTATCAACATTTTGTATAATTAAATTCTGGTTCCCAAACTAAACAACACTCGGAGGCAGCTTCGCTTCTGGGATTAATGAAATTTCTGAATAAACCCATCGTCTTTTTTTTTTTTTTTTTTTTCTCAACCTTTAGTTGTTTCTCTGATTTTTTTTGTTTCCACCAGTCGCCATGATCAACAAACACCTGCTGTACCTGTTTTGCTAAACATACAAGTGATGGCTCTCGCGCTATGCTACTATTTTATCAAGCCCAGTTAATGTATGTCAAATAATGATCGTAGAAACTTGATATAGCTAAAGCATCGACTTATCTAATATGTAAAGAGATCCTCCTATACATTTATCAAAAAGAGAAAACAAATGCAACACCATATATTAGCACTTTGGATGAATTGGCTTGGTTCAAGGGAGTTGGTGAAGGGGCTGGGAAGACACAAAATGACAGTATTAAAAAGCAAAGTAAACTGACTTTGGAATTAGGAAGCTTCCCTCATCGTTAGATTAGATACAACTATGCAGCAACTAACACTTCTCCGACCGTCACTCACTATTATGTTGCTGCTTCTCGATTATTCCAAATCGTTCTCCCTGTGAAACGCTTTGTTGCGGTACTAAATCACATGTAATTGATAGCTACGATTCAAGCAATGACTGCACAACTCAAATCAAAATCTGAATCTAGCTACAAGTGTGGACCAACAGTACATCAGCTACTGTAGCTCATCGAGCCAGATAAACTCAGAAAGCAGCGAAGACGAAGATAAAACTAAATATATCAAAGAAGCTTTTTCTGGCATTGAGATCAGTCATACATCCACCAGACATCGCATGTACCGGAGACTGGAAAAAGATACTCATCGAGGATGCCCTTATGCAGGAAGATGTTTTGCTTATTATGCAGAAGACTTTTTTGATATATATTTTCGACTCTTTTTTATATTGTTTATCTCAATATAATATTTTTATATATACCACTTGAACAATAGACTTTTATTCAATTGTATTATGTATTTTTCTTCAACTTCTTTTATACATTCAATGGTCTATTGTTATGTGTACCATCTAAAAAAACGAAAAAGACAAAAAAAAAAAAAAAAAACACTCTAAATATCTACATTATAGATCGACGGGAATCCTACTGTCAACAGAAACTTTGGAATTCAGGGCAATAAAGGAAAAACACATCGTAATATTAGAAGCGGGATTTTTGTGATTTTGTGAACCTTGTGACAATAGAGTATAAAAGCGCATTGTAGTACTTCTTTAATTCAGCTCTTTTTTTTTTTTTTTTTTACTATTAACATCTACTTTCCTTTCACTATTACTACAACATGAAGGCTGCTTATATTGCTGGTTTATTTGCTTCTGCAATTGGTTTTGTTGCTGCTCAATCTTCAACTGTTCCTTTTTATATCACAAACCCAATCCAAGGTTCAGTCTTCGAAGCTGGTTCTACGTAAGTTTTACTATTTGAATTCTTGTAAAATAATGCATATGCTAAACTCTTCTATATAGTGAAACCATTAGTAAGTTCGATCATGCACTGTAAAACCTAACACTACTAACATAGCAGAATAATATAGCTTGGTCAAATGGTATTGAAGAAACAGCTAAAGTTACGCTCCTCACCGGTACAAACTCTCTCACAATGAAGCCCACCGATGTTAGTTTCTCTATCAATGGTGGTAATGGTGAATACGATTGGAAGGTAAGATAACGAGCGTGTTCAATAACCGTAAATGTTGATTTAGCGTTACATAATAATATTAACTTTTTATTTGCAAAAAATTAAGGTTCCCACTGACCTCCCTCAAAATGCTACCTTCTCTCTGCAAATTGAATACAAGGATGCAAATGGCACCGCGTAAAGTGTTTTTTTTTTTTCTGTATGACAATAGAAATTCTTATTGTTATTTTAGTGCTACATCTTATTCCAGTGCTTTTACAATTACTGGTACTACTGGCACTGTAGTCACTGCCTCCTTTGTTACTGGTACTTCTTCTGTCTCTGCTATTGCTACTGCCGTTTCCTCTGTCTCTGCCGTTTCTACTGCACTCCCTAGTTCCTCAGTTATTCCCAGTTCCATTAGTCAAATAACGCATGCTGCTTCTGCCATCAGTAGTTCTGCTGCACCTTCTGCTTCATCCTCTACTTCAACTGCCGTTGAAAATTTCAAGGCATCCTCCTTCATTGTTTGCGGTATTGCATTCATTGCCTCTAGTCTCTTGTTTTAATAATATAATACACTGGTTGTTATATATACTCTTTTTTATATATTATTTATTTATTTATTTATTTACAATGAGGTATGATTAAAAGAGTCCATCATTTCTAAACAATTGCATATACTGATAGCTTGTATGAGCTTTTGTAAATTCACTGTTACTTAAGCCTACTTGCTCATAATTATATTCATACTCGCAAGATAACTGAGCTGTAGGTGGTACGATTGATTCAACGAATTCTTTAAATATCTGGCTTGCATTATTAGGTGTAGTACATGGATGATAGTCGATCTACTCAAACCGTGTGTTATTTACATGTTAAATGAGGTCAACTAGTCTCTTTGTGTTACCTCTAAAAGTAAACCCTTATAAGTTGATCCTAATAGAATATTGGCCACTCTTAATGTAAAGTCACCAATATCATAGCTTGTTCCCTAATAATATGTACATGTTTATACAGTCATAGTTTGCCGTTTGCCTTTTCTGCAATTACCTCTATCGTTACACTCTGTCGTAATTGCCATAGGTTCTTGAGTCGTGAAAGAATGATTTCTAATTCTTTCTCTGCCTCGATAACTACACTGCCCTCTACCATGCAATACACATGACCCGGCTGTTGTGCAAGCGATACTTGATATAATAGTTTACTATCTTTAAGTGCTAATTGTTGCCTTTGATTCATATCTCGAAATACTTTGAATGAAAGCGACCATGGTCCTGTATTTTTGCCATGGAAGGTTTTTGTCACATGTTCAGCAATTAAAGTGAAATCACGCATGCCAGTAGCATTCTTCCATCGAACAAGACTAAATACAGAAAAAAAAACATAGTAAGTTGAAGCTCATCTAGGGTCACTTTCTCTTTTTACCATGTGATTCCCATTGTACAAAAGAAAAAATAGAGAGAGCGCGTTTTGAAAAATGGTGTGTCCCATAAACTTTGATTCTTACAAAATTGAAAACAAAGGAGGTGGTTGTAACGAGTGGCTTAGCAATACCGTAAAAAGAAGAAGACATCACCTTGCCTCCTCTTGCAAACAAGAAAAGTTAGAGAAGACAAGCACGAGTACATAATTTAGCTTATGAGCTATTTTCTGAGCTCTATGGGTGAACACAGGTACTGAAAGCACTTTTTTTTTTTTTTTTTGACAGATAACTCCGTTTTTTTTTTTTTTTTTTTTTTTTTTTTTTTTTTGATCAAAGATGGGTAATCTATTTTCAAAATCACCTACTCCTACTGCAGGAAATAAGCGATCCTTAAGTGATGATGATTACGATGAACAATTGAAAAAGAAGAGCCGTTTAAGCGACCCTGAAATGCTTGTAAAAGAACAAGATGTGGGTATTGTTGCATTTGTCAATCCTCACTTGAAAGGATTTCATAGTATTTTAAAATACAGGTAGATCACCACCCCTTAAAAAATAAGCAACGATTCCCTGACAACGGTAGCATAGGGCGGAGGACTTTTTAGTCAATGAAGTAGATATGGAAAAGAACATCATCTATCTTACATCATTAGATCCACCCAATACACAAACAAAAGAGAAACTTGAAATTTACCCCACCAATGTGTTTGATGAAAAAGTGGCTGCCGTGTTGGGATCTGAATTCGCCACTCGATTCCGTGCATTTTTAAACAATCCAGAAGATAAAACAGCCACAATGACCCAAGTTGTAAGTTGATAGTAAAAAGAGAAAAGACACACTATTTACTCTTTCTTAGGTGGATAAAGACACTCGTTTAGCCTTTTACAATCTAGTCAATAACCATTCTGACGAAAACGTTGTATGCCGCTCAAGAAACGGTGAGCTCGTGATAGCATGGAAAACTTCTTCCCCTCATGATGAATATATCAATTGGAAAGCACTTGGTGGTGATTATTTACAAGTACATATGGCAAAGACCAACATTGATACGATGAATGCCATCAATGTTATTTCCAAAAAGGCATCCGTTCAGTCTAAATTGATAGGGTACGCAGGTACGAAAGATGCCCGTGCCATCACGACACAGCTCTTGACGTTCAAGAGTGTAAAGCCTGGTCGTCTCATTGCCGTTCAAGAAGAATTGAAAAAAAGCCAAATCTATCTTGGCAACTTCAAGTAAGTATGAAGAGAGAGAGAGAGGAATTTAAGAACTAATGATAAATATAGGTTTGTACCTCAAGGGTTAACTTTGGGTGATTTAGGTGGTAATCATTTCACTATTGTGCTTCGTGATGTGCAAGGTATCGATGAAAACGAGTTACAAGCCTCACTTGAATCGTTACAGCAAAACGGGTTCTTGAATTACTTTGGTATGCAACGTTTTGGTACAAGCAGTGTATTAACACACACTATTGGTGTTGCTATTATGAAAAAAAACTACGAAGAAGCCTCTAATCTTATCCTTAACCCTCGCGATGGTGGTAAAGTACAAGATACATAATAAGACAGTGTTTGGGTTACTTATGTGGTAAAATATAGACCGTCAAGAGTATCATGTGGCTAGAGTACTTTGGAAAGAAACACAAGATGCTGAAAAAGTACTTGCTATATTTCCCAAGAGAGCCTTTGCAGAACGTAAATTACTTGGTTTCTATGCTAAACATTCGCTTAGACATGACAAGGCTATAAAAAGTGTAAGAAAAATAGGGGGGGGGAGAAGGTTTGGTAGTGATGTTTCTCACGCTGCCTATACTTAGTTGCCCAAGAATATGTTATCCTTATATTCGCATGCATATCAATCCTATATCTGGAATAGAGTAGTATCAGAAAGAGTATTACTTTTTGGTAGCAACGCCCCTCTCGTGGGTGATATTGTTCTTGTTGATAGTCTCGAAAATAACGAAGCATCACATAACGATGTGGGTAGAAGAAACTACAACGCTGTAAGTTGTACAACTGTTTTATTGTGATAGAGTTACTGATGATTGTATTTGTAGCGTAAGATGCCTTATATCCTCAAAGAAGAAGATTTGCAAAAGTATACAATTGAAGATGTTGTTTATCCTTTACCTGGTAAAAAGACAGTTTATCCAGAAAATGAAGTGAAAGAATTGTATAAAAAGTTTATGGGTAAGGAACCCAAAATTCAAATGCTTTATGATTCTAACAGCGAATACTTTAATATAGCTGAGGATGGCATTTCGATAGAGCGTAAAAGTAATCATTTCAGGTAAAACTTTATTCATATTTTCTTTGGGAGTTGGAACATTAACGTTACTACTTATTAGTGATCTAGCTGGCGATTATAGACATATGTTAAGTAAACCTGAACAAATGAAATGGTACAGCATTCATGAAAAAAAGCACTTGTTTATCCATTTATTTACCCCATCTTTAGGTCTTTTATTCGATACAACGATCCCAATGAACAGCTATGTAATACGGATATGGATCGAATTGAGCAAAAGCCTGAACCAGTTGGTGTTCCAGGTAAGATAAATATGATGCTGAATGTTTGGAAAGTAACTTATGCTCTGATTATTAGGCGGAAAGTTTTTAGCTTTGAAGGTTGAGTTTACATTAGGAACAAGCCAATATGCTACTATGGCTTTAAGAGAAATCATGAAGGCAGAAACATCTTCTCAAGTACAATCTACCCTTTCTCATAACTAAAGCCCTATAACACAACAAAAAATAAATAAATAAATAGAGTTCTGTATTTGATGGTATATATTTATTTACAAATAGTATAGCATGTCTTTAAGAATGATATCATGCTCTTTTTTCAAGCGCCTTGTCAAATATTGGGACAATTTAATAATGCGCTCTGGCTAATAGTCTTCTAATTAGTGTATATCTCAGGCAGTTGCTTTTATAATGTTAAATTCAATTGTCTGCTACTATGCAGTATATTTTTTATTTTCTGTGGTTCCAGTAGTACTAGCAACTAATTTTGTCAAGCCACATGTACCCCTTGGTTTCTCAAAATTAGTTTGTGGGGTAATTAATGCAAGTTACTATCTCATCATTAGTTTTCTTCTAGAAGACAGGAAATATATAATATTGAGAATAGAGGTGACTATAGTTATAGCCAAAAATGCATTTATCAGTAAAAAAAAAAAAAAAAAATTGATAAGCAAAAAAATTGTACATGGTACTTTTGATAAGATAGAGGGTGTTTATTATTGGCAGGGCCGAATTATACACTGTATCTTAATCTCAAAGTACAAAATCACGCCACTAAAAATTCGACTTTTTACTTTGAAAACTTAGATTCGCACGAGTAGGGATGGGGAAGTTTTATATCCAAAAAACTTTTGAACTCTGAGATTTAATACTTGAGAAAAAAATCAAATATACCTCTATAATTTTCATTTGTACCACATTTTAGTATGCTCCTGTTTAGGTAATATAAAAAGATTAGAATTTTTTCTTTTTTTTCCTCTTTTCTTTCTATTTTTCAACTAAAATAAATATATACAAAAGATGTCTTCCAACAACGTTTACCTCAAGAAAGCTCGCTACGGTAAGGACCTTGTCCGTCTCTTAAGAGTTTACAAGGAAGGAAGTGTTCAACACTGTACTGAACTCACTGTAAGTATAATCATCTTAAAATTGGGATTTGCTCTGACACTTTCGGTTATTACAGGTCAGACTCTTGTTGGAAGGTGATATCGAAACCTCTTATACCAAGGCTGATAACTCTGTCGTTGTTACCACTGGTAAAGTAGATAATTATATATTATGCAAAATGGTGGGAACTAAAAAATTATCATCATAGACACCTGTAAGAACACTGTCAACATCATCGCCAAGCGCAGCTCCAACGTTGACAACATTGAAGTCTTTGCCCAAGAAATTACTGAACACGTCTTGAAGCAATATGCCCACATCTCTGGTGCTTTCGTTGATATCATCAAGCACAAGTGGTCTCGTATCATTGTTGACGGTAAACCTCATCCTCACTCTTTCGTCCGTGATGGTGAAGATATCCAAACCACCAGCGTTCAACACTACCGTGAAGGTAACAGAATTCACATCACTTCTGGTCTTGATAAGCTTCTTGTTCTCAAGACTACCGGTTCTCAATTCCACGGTTACTATGTTGATGAATACACCACCTTAGAACCCACTTGGGACCGTATCTTCTCCACCTCTGTTGACTGTAAGTGGACTTTCTCTTCCAACTCCCCCGCTACTCTCCGTAACATCAACTACAAGGCTATCCACGCTGGTGTTAAGCAAATCACCTGTGACACTTTTGCCAAGGATGATTCTGCTTCCGTTCAAGCCACTCTCTACCTCATGCAACAACAAATCTTGGCCAAGTACCCCGAAGTTGCTGAAGTCTCTTATGCTCTTCCCAACAAGCATTACGTCGGTGTTGACATGTCCAAGTTCAACATTGATAACAAAGGTAAGAACATGTCTGTCTACCACCCTCAAGCTGATCCTTCCGGTCTCATCACTGCCACTGCTGCCCGCAAGGAATCCAAGTTGTAAATCCACACCCCTTTTTTTCATTTGTATTTGTATATTATAAAATTAAAAAAAAAAAAACAAGTTTTTTTTTTTTGTAATCAAATTGTGATGTGTCACCATAAAATCCTGGGGGTATAAAAATTATAGAATCTAATTCGTGCTACTTGTATGGACCATTCAACAATTAGATATATATGGTATAATATGTTATACAGTGCTTCCGGCGTCAATTGGTCACCTTTTTGAGGACCAATTAGACATACCTTAAAACGGTTTACAGACAGGCTATATTTAGTGATAAACAAACAACACTTTTCAAGGTGTTCATATCTGTTGCAGTCCATTGTTTGACCCAAGCCAGTCGATTACCAATCTCGGCACTATTATTTCTATGAAACGGTTGAAGTATTACTTTCCTGAAAGAAAGATTGCACTCGGTGTTCAAGAAGTTATGAACAGTGCTCTTTTTGATACTTAAAGTCTGCTGCAGAGTTGTGAGTGAGAGAATCAACTGTGTCAGTCAACCGTGCTTGCGGGTTATCGCAAAAAAGTTACAAGGTTTTTCTCGGAATCTTTTTGACAATTTGGTGTACCCGTTTTTCTTTTCTGCTTTAAAAATCTTTTTATTTTACCATTTAATACTTTGGCTGATTCTTGGTACATGTACTATTTTGACGTATTTTTTTAAAAAATTGC
>JNEK01002892.1:0-24850 GCA_000697295.1 Mucor indicus B7402
CTTCCTCGCAACAAAGCCGTCGCAAAAGAGGTAGTGCTAGGAACGAAACCGATGCAGATGAACTTGAAGAACGATGGCAGAGACGCCAAAGTGACTTTTTCCGCCGCTTGGAGAACTTGATGAATGAGTCCGACAGAAGACGGCAAGAACATCAGGCCAGAACTTTTACCTTTTTGGAAGAACAAAGAAGAAAAAAACGCCAGGATACGATTGATATTCTGCGAATGATACATGACGATCGTATTCCTGCCACATCTGAGGAAAATGCTCACGATCATAATGATGACAATGATGATGTTTCTTCGAGCTCTTCCGATCATAATGGTTTTGGAAACTGATGTACTTTCGTACAATAAATTTATTTTTTTGAAGAGCAAAAAAAAAAAAAAAAAAAAGGTTTTATTATTCAAGGAATTTGATTCATCAATGTTTGTCTTTTGGCGATACCTTGGCGTCTGGAATAGGCTATCGTAGATAGCGGTGTATTGTTCCAATTGATGAAAGATTGTGGATTCCGATTTCTGTTGCGTTCGTTATCTTCTTGAATGGTACTAAAGTTGACTTCGACTTCATTTTCAGCTTCGTTTTCAATTTCAAAATTGAAGAGATCATTTTCTTCGTCTTCCTCCAGTGAGTAGTTGTCATCTTGTTCAATGCAAATGTTTTGTAAAATACAGCATGCAGTAATCGTTTTAGCAAGACGGACAACGTTTAGCATATATAAATGCTTCCAAAGGAATCTCCATCTTGCCACTAGCAGACCAAAAGCTCGCTCAATAACCATTCTTCTCTTAGACAAGGCATTGTTGAACTTTTTTTGCTCAAGGACAGTTGTGCCATTTGCGAAAGGTACAATGACATTCTTCAATAATGGGTATGCTGAATCTACAGATTAAAAAAAAGGATTAATGAAAATCTTGTTATGGTATGTGTGTTAGGAGTAACATTGTATAGTTGTATACCTGCTATTATGTATGTATCATTGAGAAAATGTCTTTCGCCCTCAAGCATCATCTTCTTGTACAAATTACTGTCACAAAACACACGAGCATCATGGGCGCGACCTGGTAAATAATATAAAACTTAGAATACTTGAATTGCTAACAACTGAAGTTATACTGCATAGGTTTACCTGACTGTCCTGTCTTGACAAAAAGAAACTTCATTTTTGCGTCACAGACGGCCATGAGTGACAGTGAAGGGTTGTTCTTTCTATCAATGAAATCACTGCCACTATGTACTGGCTTTTGAACTACTACCAGTTTACCGTCCATGGCACCAATAACCCCAGGTAACGGAAGATTGACATCGTCAACTAAATCATCGAAATCTTCAGTGATTGCTGTTACATCATCATAACTTAATGGCCACCTGATGTAATCGTTCATTATACGGCAAAGAGCATCAATGAATCTTTCAGTGAAATTACGGTAGCTGCCAGCTGATACTCCAAGATGCATTTTGGCCATTCTATACCCAAAATGCGTGTTACTGAAACGCCACAAAACTGTCGCTACTTGAACTTCAACTGGATATCCACCTTTCATTTCGTTAAAACAAAACTCGGGTGTACTAGAAAGTTCTGAAACTAACTTAAAAAAAGATCTCTGGTTCAATCTATAGTGAGCCCTAAAGCTATTGGGTCCATCATCGTCTAACAGGTTTGGGTGATTCTCTAGCCAGTACTGCTTGATGTTTGTCATACGCTCTTCATGTGTGGTGCCACCTCTTCGTATTCCTCTGAAAACGGATAGAGGGCGATTTTCTACAATAGCCTCGAGTATCCTAAAATCTTCAACTTCGTTTCCATCCCAAAACTGTTCAGCAGCATATGTAATTATTGCTTTATATACCTCATCCTCGAAATCATCATCGTTGTTAAAGAGTAAGTCAAATTCTTCTTCTTCATTGCCTTGAATATAACTTGACGAGGATTCGCAAGTAAGAAAAGAGGTCGCAGAATCGATGTTAGTACTGTTTTCGTTAGATTGACTCATTTTATCATTTAAAAAGTAAGAGAAAAAAATGTTTACAGGTAATCATATTTTTTATGCTGTCAAATTTATTTTCTTCATGCATGATGGTCTTATTACACGAGGGGGGTAGTTTATAGATTGCCAAATATATCTCTCTGTTTCAGTTTTAAAAACGGCGCTTAAATAATTTCATCCAAAAAGAATTTATTACAAATTTGGACGAAATAAAAGAGTCCCAACAGGTTGAGAGCACCCTAAATGTTTGTGCAACCAATGTATAATTTTTTTCCAGCCATGAATTTTTCAGTTTGCCCTTTATTCAAGTATTACAGATAACTAATGCGCAAAACGCGCGAAATTTTAGCTGAGTAATCATCCAGCGATACCGGTACAATTACTTTTTTTGCTTCAAACATCATTTTCATATGGGTTGTGGGGCATCGATATTCCCAGGTTCAAATTTCGCCATACTTTTCCGTCAAATGCCCATCCAAACTCGTCTGCCATGAGATTCACGCCAGTTGCTTTTTTTTGTAAGATAGCCATGCTCTCTTCACAAGCAATGGACAAGAGTTTGGCATTCAATGATTGAGGAACCGCGCTCACTAGTCGCACAGGTTGCCGAGAAGCAGTTCCTTTCGGAGGTGTGTACCAGGTGTCCCGTTGCGGAGAGCTATCCTGCGTTGCTGATGTCATTTGTGCCTTGGGTCGATTCAGTGATTCTAATTGCTTGTTGCTGATGAAGTGTTCCATGACAAAGTTGACTGATTTGAGGACTTCACGGTGAAATGTGAGGAGATCTACCATAGTTTTTTCAAACTTGATCAATTCAGCGGTGGATCGTGGTAACATGATATCAAAACGCGGTAGAGCAATATAGAGACCTTGATCTGATAGATGTAAGGAGAAAATCAGACAAGATGGTCCCATAATTTGCACACCCATGCTGTGCAGGGGCGCGATTCATAGTGTACCAAAGACATCATTTCATCAAGATCGTCCTTAACTTCCCGATTGAGCTTTCCCTCGTCTGCAATAATTTTGTCGTCATTTGCACTGTTACAACAAGCTTCAACTGAACATACATCAAATTCTAAACCACCTTGGTGAACGACAAATCGCAAATCGATTGTGATATTTTATGACTGATGTTAATTGTTGTTGTTGTTAATAAGTGATTTTTAATGGACTTGAGATGAAATGAGTCTTCTAGTAATCCTTTATTAAAAATCGAGGGAAGATTCATCAGTCAAAGTAAATTTTGGTTTATAAAAAATCGCTCTGAGTTATTTAAGTTCAGTACCAATAAAATACGTAGAATTTATATGAGTTATTCTTGCCAGCTAATATGCTATATTTACTATATGATATTAGTAGGCATTGTATTTCAAGTGTAATCTAATTCGATTTATTGAATAGAAGTATGTGCAAATACCACAATTCCTAAACCCAATTGAGCTATTCTGGTCGAAGGTGAAGTATGGTGTCAAAAGAAAGCCTTTCGAAACTGGTGAGACACTCACACCCAGAATCATGGATGCCTGCTCCAAGGTAACCAAGAAAGACTGCCAAGGCTGGATCCACCATTCCCTCGGATTCTTTGAAAAGTGCTTAGCCCTGGAGAAAAACTTATAATGAGATTAAAGCAGCTTTCTACTAATTGCCCCTTTTTTTTCTCTTAATTTTTCCTGAGTTTTTCTCTTATTTTATTGGTCAGTTTTCTCTTAATTGATCTAAAATTTTCTCTTATTTTATCCAATAATTTTCTCTTATTTTCTCTGAGATTGTCTCAATTGCTGAAAAATACAATAATTAAAGGAGGACTGCTAATTTTTTGTTGGCATTTACAGATGGACTGTTTTTTCCAGAACCTTTAAAAAAAAATTTTTTTTTTTTTTTTTTTTTTTTTTTTTCTAAACGATCGTTCTACCCATGAGTGAATTCAAGGTTCAAATTAGAGAAAGAACCGATTCTTCTGAAGAATACAAAAGACCTGAATTATGTAAGTAAAACCCTCATTTTTCTCATGATTCACAGCACTTATATCTTTTTTTTTTTTGTGATCTATAGTACAAAAGGCTATTGAAGGTAAAACACAACTCATCGTTGAAACGACCCTTTATTAACTTTTTTGATCCCTTTTAGAAATTGAAGCCGAAGTAGCTGCTAAAGAAGCAGAGGGTGACTCAAGTTCTGACGATGATAGTTCTTCTTACGATTCAGATCAAGAAGAAGATGAGGATGCCAGCTTACTCACACCAGCTGTCGATTCTCAAATTTTCCGCACCATTGCTGCCATTCGTTCCAAAGATCCTCGCGTATACGAACAGTCCTCTACTTTCTATGATGAAGATACTTCAGAAACCCCTTCAACTAAGAAGAAGGAAAAGGCCGTCAAGTTGAAGGATTACGAACGTGATATTCTTCTTAACCATGGCGGTATGGTGGATGAAAGTAAAGAAACTGTGTCTACAAAAACCCACACGCAGGAACAAGAAGAGTTGCGTAATGCTTTTAAATTGGCTGCTGAAGACGATGACGAAGAAGAGGATGGGTTCTTGACAAAGAAAGTCAAGACGGAAGAAGAGGAGAAAGAAGAAGATTCAGATTATCGTCAGTTCTTGCTGGAACATATGAAAGATGATGAACCTTCAAAGAAGGCATTTGAAGAATGGAATAATTATAAGTCTAACCCTAACGTCAACCCTGAAGATGCTTTTTTAATGGATTATGTGTTGAATCGAGGTTGGGTGGATAAAGGCGATGCTGCGAAACAACTTGAGGACGATATAGACAAAGACAAAGAAGAAGAATATCTTGATGATGTTGATCGGTTTGAAAGTAAATACAATTTCCGCTTTGAAGAAGAAGGTGCTGCTGAAATCAAAACCTACGCTCGTAATGTGGAAGGCTCAGTTCGAAGAAAGGAAAGCAAGAGAGCGAGAAGAAGAGAAAGAGAGAAGCTTCATAAGAAGGCTTTGAAGGAGCAAAAGATGTTGGAGTTGAAGGAACAGAAGAACAAGAAGATGAAGGAAATTCATGAAAAGTTGAAAGAATTACGTGATATTACTGGCAGTAATGCACCTGGTCTTGAAAACATCGACTTGGAAGGTGACTTTGATCCCACCATGTATGATGCACAAATGAACAGTGTATTTAATGATGATTATTATGGTGAAGGTGACCCAGAAAACAACGAAAAGCCTACATGGGATGACGATGATATTATGGATGCGGATTACCTTCCTGGTGGAGATAAATATGTTGGTGATGAAGAAGCTTCTGCTGCTGAAGCTGATCCTGAAACTAAGAAAGCACAAAAGAGAAAGTTTGACGAACTTATGGATGAATACTATTCTTTGAATTATGAAGATGTTATTGGTGGAGATGTTTATACTCGATTCAAATATGTTAAAACAGAACCAGTGGATTATGGTTTGACTGCAGAAGAAATCTTGTTGGCTGACGACAAGGAACTTAACAAATATGTTGGCATGAAGTCATTAGCTCCGTAAGTTACTTGTAAAAAGATTTCAAAAATTACTTTTTATTCATGCCCTTGTTTTAGTTATCGTGATGAAAAGAAGGTAAAGAAAGAACTCAAGATACTTGAAAAGAATAAAGACAAGAAAAAGAAATCTGTACTTAAATCAGTCAAGAAAGCAAAGAAAGAAGTTGAAAAGATAATAGAAGAAGAGACAAAGTCATCAAAGAAACATAAAAAGAAAAGCAAAAAAACTAAATAAATTTAGCAACTTTTTTTATTTAAAGCTCTTCATGCACAGGTTTTTTATGTTCTACAGTTTCTTCCATGTCTAGTATAGATTGGCAAACAGCAGGCGATTTAGCTGTGAAATGATATTCACACTTTTCGGGTTCAGTTACACTTAAGATTTCATTCTCTGAACCACATTCAAAAAAGACTTTGACACTTCTATCTGGGCCGTTCCAACAACGAGTACCATGTGTATGACTATGAACACTGTACAAACTACCTTCTTTACCCTCAAAAGCATCAAAGTTACTATATTGATTTCAGTCAATTGCTAGAAAAAAAAAGGCGAAATTCTTTGCTTACCCCAAATGAATTCGAGTTTTATCTTTGTTGCTTTCTTGATGAGCATCTCCAAGAATACAAAGTGAATAAGTGTACCTAGTTGTTATTGAGTACGCTTATATCATTGCCGGTTTCTGTATACTTACTCTCCTTCATCCTTTTTGATACATGTGTCCTTAAGTTTCAGCCATTCATTCTCAATACCGTAATCTGCCTCTAAATCTCCTTTGAGTTTATTAAAGTTATTGTTCAAGTCGCTTAATTCGTTTTCCGCGTCATTGATCAATTTACGAACGTTTTCAAGAGCTATATAAATCAACATGGTGCTTTTTTCTCTCTCTTGTATAGTTATTGTTACCTTCGTCTGATGGCTTCTCTTCGTCTTCAGAAACATCGTCTTCTAGTCTATGTTCTTCCAACTGATTACTGATTTCCTTTTCGAGTTTACTATAACGTTCAACAAATTCATCATAAGCACTAATAGCGCCCTTGACAGCCATATCATGATAATTGTGATTATGATCACGCTTCATATCACTTAAAATTGTCTTCAGCTGATTGACGTTCTTTTGAAGTACAACAACAGCTTGTCTCAATGCATCTACTTCATGCGTAGATTCTTCACAGGCTTCTTCACTGTTCTTTTTTTCAAAAGTGGCGCGTTCTCGTTCAAGTCGTAACAAGTGTGCTTTTTTCAAAAAGATTTCGTCTTCAATTTGTGCTTTTTCCTCTTGCCATAATGTAATTTGTTTGATAGCTTCATTAATCAAGTTCTTTTTCACCTCAAGACCAGCTTCTGTTGACTGCTTTAAACTGGATTGTGCTAATCGGTACGCTTTTCCCACTTCTTGACAGCGGTTAGGGCAATGAATGAGGTCTCCATTTTCGTCTGAGCCATCACAGCAAGCATCATCACAGACACCATCATTGACAGCACTTGATTTAATGTAAGCGGGTATATGTCCATGATTGGCACAATAAAATAAGGTATTAGAACAAGCAGAAGTTCCTAAATGAAGTGTAAATAATAAAAAGTGTTAGCGAAAAGAATTGTGCGCACCTGGTTCATCAGAGCCATCGGCACAATCACAATAGTCGTCGTTTATGGCAGTGTAAGCAATAGTCTTTGAGCCATCTAAGCATGTCCAAGTACCGTCTTTTGATGATGTGTATAAATCTTGTTCTATAGAGAAAAAAAGTGAGCATGAAGAAAAGAAAGCTCAAATGAAAAAAAGTACTTTTAGGCTCGACTCCTTTAATACTAGAAGCATAGACTAATGATATGGCGTATAAAATACAAGGCAACTTGTACCTGATAGAGACCATTTTTTTTTTTTTGTTTGAAACTTCAAAGAGAAAAAAAAAGAAAGGACGCGAAAAAACAAAAATCCACATATTTTTAAAGAATATGTCACACAGATATACGTGGAGAGGTTGATAAGTATTGACAACATTGTTGTACTAGTGCAAAAAATCCAACTTAAATTCTTGAAAATATGAATACAATCATACTCTCGCATTTGTCATAAGTATAGAGACCTTTGGTTAGATTCGATAGGGTAACACACTATGCTAAACTTTTGCAGAGAATGTTGATTTATAAACTTTTCTACACGGAATTGATAATAAGCGAGATTTTACATCTTGGTTACATATATACATACTGCTGCCAAAAAGTTAAACTTTGTACCTGCAGAATAATGATTTCGTTCCTGGTTTCTGCTTCAGAAAGATACATATGAGCCTCTTTTTGGAGTTGATGAAATAAACTCCCTATAAGGCACACGTTTTTTATACGAAGCGGCTTCTACATGTTTATGAAAAAATCCTTTTATTATGTGGTTAACACCTTTTTATTTTATTTTTTTTTTAAGTCGGGCTGTCAAAACCAAACATCTTCTATTTTTAGTTTCACGTTAATATTCGCTTTTTGGACTCATGTAAAGTTTTATAAAATACACTGTCTTTTTGTCATATGAAACTTTTGTTTTTGGCTTAGTTGTTGTTATGGACACAATTTCCATGGAAACGTCTTTTTCAAAATAAATAAATTAAAGGATTTTTCTATATTTAGTAATTCGGTGCTATAAGCCTTTTTTACATCACATGAATAAAGCTTACTCTTTGCTGTGGCGGGGGGATCTTTTTTTCTTCTTTTTTCTTTACAATAAACATATAAACACTCCTTTTTTTCTAAATATATGTCTGATTTTTTTGGATCATTTAGGAAGAAAAAGAGTAATGTGTCTTCAGGCGCAACCTCTCCTAGATCTTCGATTGATACATCTTCTAGGAGGAGTCAAGGCGCTAATGATGTTATAACTGACGAACCAATGCCTGATACAGACGAACAAATAGAAGAACTGTTTGACCAAATGCTGGTAAAACAACCCTGTTCTTATATATATATATATATATATATATAACAAACTAACCCACAAATAAAAATAGAGCCGTCGAGGATTGAACGATGAAAAGAAAAAGCCATTAAAAGACTCATTAGATTACAAAACGAAATGGGCCATGATTGTACAAGATAAAAGAGCAGAACAGTTTGTATCAGGCCGCAAATCCAATAATGAGTCCGAAGAAGATACAGCACAACCTTTGATTCATGTTTTATCTGATTTGGCCGGTGAAATGTGGACAGCTACGAAAGATTCCACTGCACGTGCTGTTGAAAGACATACAAACCGAAATAGTCGTCTTGCACCTGTAGGTCATCGTGTTTCAGAAGCACTTCAAACAAATGCTCCACCTACGATTTCAGTCACACCTTCGACCTCCATAGCCTACGAAGCGTCAGCATCAGATCGAAACTCTCCAGAGTTTTATATTCGAAAATTTATGGAAGCGGATTTAAGGGCAGTAACACCTGTATTAGCAGACAACCTCGCTGTGAGTTTAAGAACTCGTCCTTTAGAGTAAAAAAAAAAAAAGAATAGCAACATGCTTTCATTGTTTTAGGATTAACTTTTTGTATCTAGTTGGGTTATTCGATTTACTGATTTAAAGGGACTCAAAGTCATTTCAAGTGGTTTATCGTACTTGAATAAAAAGCCAGATACAGAAAGAAAAGGCCAAGCATTGGAACTAGAATACGGTCTTATTAAATGCATAAAGGTGTTGATTAATGCAAGGGTAAGTATACAAACAAAGAAAGATAGAATAGGGCGATAGTGACATGTTAGTGTAGTGGGGTGCTCGTGAAGCTATTTTGAATCCTGAATACATCCACTCTTTTGTATTTTCCATCATCTGCCCACAATGGCAATCGAGAAAAATCATATGTGATATCTTGTTATATCTATGCCATTGTGATGTGCCACTGGGTCATTCGATTGTGATGCAAGGTTTTGAATTACTTAGACAGCACCGTAAAGATTTGGGCATTTTTGATTCTTGGCTGAAGGATTTTGAACATACCCTTGATGGCACAAAACGTATTCGACGCTCCAATTCAACAGACGATTTCTACAAATTGAATGTTTATGTACCACCAGATAGCCATTTAATTGAATTTTGTGTAAGTTACAATGGGCGCAGGCTGTATGTAGGACTCATCATGCCTATGTAGTTATCCAATGTCGGTTTAATCAATACTTTAGTACACATACCTACAGAAGTGACAGATAGAGTTTATCTTAGAAGTCAATTGAAAGCGTCTGGATTAGAACAGATTTTCAGAAAATTGGAAAGATTGGATGACCCCACTTTAAACGAACAAATGGAAAAGTATAGAAGGAGAGCTGAAAGCGATTTGGATGAAGAATTTGGCGATGAAATTTCCATGTATAGTGATATTTCTCAACCTGGTGAGCTTTTAGAGTTAATTCTTGAAAATATTGCGGATGCTCCAGCTGCTCTTGATTATTTACTCCAAACTTTCCGGAGTATGCTTTTGATTAAAGGAGAACCTGAGAAAAAGTAAGAAACAATTTAATTGTAGGTCAGTAACTAACAGGCATTGACTGTAGAACTCACTATCACCAAGCTATTAGTGAAATTGTATCCAATATAGTCATGGATCGTCGCGACTCTGTTACAGCAGGAGAGCTTGGGACATCCGCTTTTGGATTATCTGTCAACTCGATGATTGGCAAATTTAACGAGTTGGACCGTTTGCAAGATCTAGCAAACTCTGCTGAAAAAGACCGTGAATTGGCTCTTCGACTACAATCAGAGAATAAGGACCTTAGAGAGCAAATAGAATCGCTAAAGAAGGCAAATGGTGGAAGTATGAGAAATTATAAAATGGAGAATATTGCGTTACGGGCATTGCAACAAAAGTCAAATAAGACCATTGCTATGTTACAGGAAAGACTTAAAGATAGGACAGACAATTTAGACGATAATGCCCCAATCCAGGTTCCTATTGTTGTTAACGATGAATGGAAGCTGGCTAACAGGAGAACGGAAATGCCCCCTAGCCCTTTCCCTCAAATGCCTGGCGCAACTGGATACCAACAGCCCTTCCAACCTTACCCAAACAACAACACAAGTCCTTATCCATTAGGCGCTGGTGGTTTTGTTCTTCCGGGTTCAATGCCCCCTGGATCCCCAGTTCCATTTAATCAACAACATATGAATAACTTTAATGCCTATCCTACACAATATCCTCCCTACCTTAATCAACCTGACCAGAGTAAGCCCCCCTTTTTTTGTCTGACTTAATATTCACCTTTTCTGTAGAAAACAACGAATCTAATGAACACTACAAGCATCTCACCCCTCTTCCCGCACTTAAGGATACTATACCTATAAAGTCTAGTAAGTATTTGTTTTGTCTTGATACAAAAAAAGCGCTAACTCTGTTAATAATTAAAAGACGACAATGATAAACCATCCTTAAGCTCAACTGCAACAACGCCATTACCCGAAACCGAGACAGAAATAACATCGCCGCCATCTCCATCGGAAACATCTGCCCCTCCGCCCCCGCCTCCCCCACCACCACCACCACCACCACCACCAGGGGTATCTACCCCAGCGCCTCCTCCCCCACCAGGAGGATCTGGAATCCCTCCTCCCCCACCACCGCCACCTCGTAAGTTTACAAATTACAATTCGTATTTGATTGATTATTGACACTTTAACTATTATTTTCTTTAGCATCTGGCGGATCAGGTATACCCCCACCACCGCCACCTCCCCCTCCTCCAGGAGGTTCTATGGTTCCTCCGCCTCCACCTCCTCGTAAGTTAAAGAAATGACGTTTATGAATATTCATAGTAACGTTTTTATTAGCACCTGGTGGACCAGGTATTCCTCCTCCACCTCCTCCTCCTCCTGGTGGTACTGGTGTACCTCCACCTCCTCCACCTCCTCCTGGAGGCCCTGGAATCCCCCCACCACCACCTCGTAAGTTTGATGAAAGAAGAAAAAACCCATTCAAACGACTTACTTTTTTTAATTTTATTTCTAGCACCTGGAGGACCTGGTATTCCTCCTCCACCGCCTCCACCTGGCGGACCTAAGGGCCCCAACCTTCCTCCAGTACCCGTGGGGCCTCTTCGTAAAGAGCTCCGCCACTACCCTCAAGTGAAACTCAAGAACTTCCAATGGCAAAAACTCGATGCACGCAACGTAGAAAATACCATCTGGAAATTGGAAGATGTTGATGAAGGTGAGCTGGAGGACAATTTGGACAAGTATGGTGTCTTTGAAAAGATCGAAACTCTTTTCCCAGCTAAAGTCAATCTCTTTTTCGAAAAGAAACTCAAGGCCAAGATCGAAGAGAAGAAAGATGCCATTAAATTTTTATCCAAAGAGAAATCTCGAAATATCAGTAAGAGATTCCAAAGAGAGTTTTCAACTGAATTATTGATGATTTTTTTTTTTTTGTTGATAGATTTGGCCATTTTACCCAAGGTCAAGTTGTACCCTAATTTTGCAGCTGTGAGATTAGACATTATGCGTATTAATGATGAATTATGTCAAGAGACGTTCTTGAGTAATTTGATTGCGTATATGCCAAATAAGGAAGATGATATGAAGACAATGGAAAAATATCAAAAGGAAACACCTGAAGCGTGTGAAGAGTTGGATATTCCTGAACAATTTACTATTGAAGTAAGAAAGAAAGAAAAAAAAAATGAAGGTTGGGATTTATGACTTATGCTTTCTTAAAAGATGTATCGCATGTATCGCTATGAAACACGAATTCAGTTTATGCTTTTCAGAGTACAATTTTGGGAGAAGTTTGAACAGCTTGAAAAGGTAAAAAAAAAAAAACTGAGTTATTGAAAGGTAAGCAACTGAATTAACAGTGAATATTAGAACATGACCATTGTGTTTAATGCCTCAGAAGCTTTGAAGAATTCAAAGAGCTTAAAACAAGTCCTTTGTGTAAGTAAATCAAAAGGTGATAAAAGAGATAAAAATATATTGACAAAGGTCAATTATTAGCTTATTTTAGTCATTGGTAATTTTATGAATGCACAAGGTTTACAAGGTGGTGCATTTGGTATGCGTATTTCTAGTATCAACAAAGTAAGTTTCTCACCAAAGAAGTGTTTTCCTCATTTATTGACTTTTTTTTTTTTTTGCAAGTTGGTAGATACAAAAGCTTCCAATATTAGCTCGCTTAATTTACTCCATGTTATTGCTGGCACGACACGGCGACAATTCCCTAGACTCTTGGAATTCCTGGAAGATTTGAAAGATATTGAACAAGCATCTCGTATCATGGCCAGTTTGAACGATATGGTGCAACAATACAGTGAAATGAGAAAAGGGCTTAAAGACCTTGATTTGGAGCTCGGTACTAAATGGCAACCTGAAGACGTCGAGTTAAACGAAGACGAGGATCACTTCCGCTCAACCATGACTAAATACAAAGAAGAAGCAACACTTCGTTTTGAAGATCTCAAGACTTTGTATCTAAATATGGATGCAGGTTGGAAAGACGTCATGATTTATTACGGTGAGAATCCCAAGGTGATGCGCCCTGATGATTTCTTTAGTACTTTTGCACGATTTGTGGCTGCATGGAAGGTAAACAAGAAGAAAAAAAAAAGACTGAGGCGAAGGGAAACTAAATTGTTTCTAGGACGCGGATGCTGCAGAAATCAAATTACAACAGAAACAAGAAAGAGACGAGAAAAGAAAGCGTGAAGAAGAAGAACGTAAAGAACGTGCTAGAATCAAAAAGGAAAAGGCAGAAGCAGCACTTAAAGAAAAACGTGGTTCTGTTCAAGGCATTAACACAGGTAAAAATCTTTCAAAAGGATTGAAAGGGGAAAGCTTGATCACTTATTATTTTCAAATAGATTCCGACGGTAAAGGAGAAAGCGACCGTTGCATGATGGATGACTTGTTGGAGAAATTGAGAACTGGAGAAGTTGAAGTGAGAACAACAAGACGTCGTAGTAAGAAACAGAGAACTGAGCATACAGAAGAAGAAGGTCTTTCTGCTGCAGATTTATTAAAAAGCCTTGAAGCGGACGAGTAGATTATAATAATAAAAATGCTTTATTAAATAAGAGATGCTTTCTAGTATAAAGTGATGCAAGGAGTGGTAATAGTAATTCAATTATCAATTCCTTTATGACCTTCTTTTTGTTGTGGGCCGGGATGAGGGTTAAATTTATGCAGTAATTTTACAATATCAGGATATACAATTTTCTCAATGTCCTCTGCCCATAAAAAGTCAAGGTGTTCCCATTTCTCAATAGACTTCACATAAGCCAAAGGAGAAGGTAGGTCAGCTGATAGGACATTAAAATCTACCAGGGAATCACAACGACCATAAAAGATGGCGATAGGAGACTTGATTTGCAAAGTAGGAAATCGAGGAGGAATATGGTCAGCTACTGCATTAACGGTGTGATAAGGTAAACGACTTGGAACTTCATCATACATTTGAAATTGTCCTGTGCGAATAATTTGAAACCAGTGGACGAGCGATTTGACACTTGTAAGGGAGTAAAGGTGTTGATAGCTCACTGTCTTTTGATCTGCAGACATATTTCTACCTGTCCAGCCAAATAAGAAATGAACACTTGAATCAATGACTTTAACAAACAGGGGAGGGCTAATGATACGCTGCCAGAAGAGTGCTAACTTAAGAGGTGTCTTTCTACCAAACATGAGATAAATGACACTCGGTGTGGCTTTTACAAAGGCATCAATAAGAGGATGATGTAAACCTTTGGGGGTAGTAGCAGGAGCTAATGCAATAAAGAGATTGATTTTTTTGTTCAAGTCAGAATTCAAAGAGAGACCTGCAAATGCTTGTGCAGTTCCCTGAGAAAATCCAATGTAAGTTAAAGTAGGAGCACCCGTTTCTTTCAAGATGTACTACAATAGAGAAATAGATGAGTTTGGATTTGAAATTGGAAAAAAAAAAAAAAAAAAAAAAAAAAAAAAATATTACATCGACAGTATCAGGTAAGTCTCTCATAGCGAATTCATTGAGAGAAAAGTTCCAGAATTTTTGCTGATTAGGACTCAAATGGACATGATATTGGGAGTACTTATTACCTCTAGCATTTCCTAACCACACGTCATAGCCTTGCCTTGCTAAAATAAAGGGCAAATTGCTCATTTCTTCAGTGTTTGACACCCAAACCTCAGAAGACATCAAGAATCCATGATATAAAAGAACAACGGGTTTTCCAGTATAGGAAGATGATACTTTCTCTTGCTTTTGAATGAATTTATCCAGATTGTCCATCACCTCTATACCTTTTTTAGGCTTGAATGAATTCCTCTGTCTAATGGATTCTTCATCTTCTCTAACTGAAGGAATACGATGAACGCATAAAAGATAATCATCCAAAGTACGTACAATATGTTGTTCACAGTTATAATGTTTCCTAAAAAAAACAATAGGGACTGTTGATACTTTTTTTTCCCTTCACAAATAGTTGCTTATTTTTACCAATGCCTAACCATCTTCTCAAAACCTTCAGCTTTTTCTAAAGGGCTTACATGAGGCTCATTTTCAGCTTTAGATAACCAAGGGAATGTCCTAACAATTCAATATAAGCTGAGTTCGATATTTTTTAATGGTTTGTTTTACGCCTCTAGAAGAGCATCTATTCCCTTAATTAAGAATTTAGGCATGATCGTTACAATGACTCTAATGACACTCTCACAAAAGAAGAATAATATGGTTAATATTAAACTATTCACCATAGTTAGACGTCTATCAGCTTTTCTCCTCTTTCTTTTAACATATTACCTTTGATAATCTCTAAAGGATAAACGATCTAATATTGGTATCTTTATCATGATAGTTGTCAAATTAAGAAGGAAAAGAAACAAATGAAACTTTCGAAAAATCGCTTTTTTATACTATACGCTTTGATCTTTTAAAATTCAACTACCGCAAAGAAGGGTCGTGGTACCGCAATCACATGAAAATAATGTCTCTTTGCAGAGATATCTACAGTATTTCTACTTTAAATTCAGACAATGTTAATTTTTTTCTGGACGAATTAAAATTACTTTCTGAACAATTTGCTTACTTTTTTTAGACAAAACAAATATGGAAATTAGACAATGAAAATTAGTTTTTTAGAAAAGTGCAAAATAATAAAACTTACCCTGTACTGTGGATGCCTCATCGATAACTGAGGCGGGATTGTTCTTGGTTCTTTTGATTCTTTTATTTTCTTTGGTGGGAGGTTTTCTTTTTCAATTTCCATCCTTTCTACTTCTGTTGAAATCTTCTGGACGATCACCTGTTTCTCGAAGCGAAAAGAGGATTTTGCGAAAGTTAAGGACAGCAGGAAGGTCACGATTCCATACCCGGTCTTTCTCTTTTATCTTCAAGCAGTCCTTGTTAACACGCCTACAAACATATGAAAGTAAGATGAAACATGCCTACTAATATCTGTACAATATTCATACTTCAGCAAACCATGACGTTCAACCTCCGGCAACTTACTTCTTTTTACAGTTTTGAATTTTTTTAAATCCGAGTTACATTCAGGGCAGATACTTGAAGTATTAAATTCATCTATCAGCAAGACTTCAAATCCTTCTTTTCGAAGTATCTTGCGCATTCCTTTACCTTTGATCGGTTCGTGGAATTTGACGTGAGGTGCAGACCAATTACCCCAAGACAAGAATGGCATCTTTTCCAAATTTAGCTTTTAGAGCATTGGCTAGTTTTTTTTCTGATTGTTGCCGATTTATGGTACTTTGGAGCTTCATTTTTCGAAATTTGAGGGCTGGCAGCTTTGCTTTGGTTTCTTCAAGTAAATTTTTGATTATATTGATTTGAGATTTGAAGCCCTCTTGTGTAGTTTCTGGATTTCGTAAAATTTGATATGTTTGTTGTATTGTGGCGTTACACTGCGTAATATTGTCTTCTGAAAGCTGAATTTTTGTGTTGTTTTCTTGGTGAAGATAGCGAAGATTGGAAAGATAGGTTCCAAGTTTATTTTTTGATTTCATATATTCAAAAGCTGGATCAGGGCGAACATTAGCAGTAACGGCGGTAGTGGCATCTGCACTAATAACTTGATCGTCTTCATCACTATATCTTCGTAAACCTGGACGATGTTTCGATTCAATAATTATTATTCACTAGAATAATACTGTTTTCAAGGTTGTGAAACTTTAGATCGACGCTTGATATATTTGGTATATTTGAGAAGATCCACAGTTACTGCTGGTATTTTGGATAGACTTGATTCTAATTATTGAATATAAGCCGGTTTCATAAATTTTCGAAGCTAATTGAAACGTCTAGCTTTTGTTTCTATACTGATTTCTGATTTCTCGTGAAGCGAAACAGATTCTTTTCTTCTATTGAACTATCTTCATGCATATTACAAAATAAGAGATCATGCCTTCCTGGATCAATCAGGACACATTCCTTTAAAGTATTGTCTAATTCCTTCTTCGACAGGCTTTCTAGATAGCGGAATTCGTCATTATCAACTTTTAAGGGCTTTTTTTTTTCAGCATTCAACGCACCTCTACGCTCAGGGCTAAAGTTTTATTTGCGTAAAGACACACCAACTCCATCGGTATCTAAAGTTCCTTCAAAGTTCATTGTCGTGGAGCACTTGATTGCCTTACAATCATAATTGATGACTTGTCGCCACAGTGCATGATTTTGGCCAACAGGAAAGCTCTTGCGCTTAAGAATGTGAAAATTCAAAATCTTGGCGTCAATTGTTACATAACAAGGGACAAAAGATGTTCGTAAGGGAAAACAAGTAAATCTTTTTTTTTCTTTCTTTCTTCACAAAGTTTTGCCAAAGTGTAGAATTCACGTAAGTAATATTGCAGACTCGCTTTCACATCATAATAGATAGAGTCGTTTTTGAATTTATAGTGCTTTGGATAAACATCTAAATTGGCTGAAATATCAGGGAATTTCTTTTCCACAATCTTCAACTTGAGCTGGGTATACACACATTGGTAATGTGGGTCTTTACTGAACTTTTAATTTCTTCATCCGAAAAGCCTTTGCTTTTCATTTCTTCAGTCATATTTTCAATTTTCTCTTTTTTTGTTTGATATTAGATTCTAAGTCTGTTACCAAAATGTTGAGCGACATTATTAGTGTATGCTGTATGCATTTTGGTCCCTTCATAAAGTGCAATTTGTTGAGCATTGACCAGTATGATTGATATATGACTTGACACCTGGATGTATTCGTCTTTATAAGTGTTAATTAATTGCCTGATATCACGTGTCTTTTCTGAGAGTCTTTCTTCTTGGGCTTTACGATCAACTAGTGCCAGCAATACTTCTTGAAAAAATGCCTTTATTGCATATTTATTGAGATCAAATCCACCATCTTTGTTAAATTCTTTGAGGAATATGAAATTTGCAAAAGCAAACCCATGAGCTACAAGATAGTTTACGTTGCAGAAAAATTCATTTAGTGTGACCATGTAGTTCTCCTTCCACCCTATACCATATAACGATGTTTTGATTGTGGTTATACGTCGATATTCTGACTGAGAAAATGTTGTATTGTTGGACTAAATTTTAGATAAGTATCATAATGGTATATGAGTAGTTATTTTCACAACCGTTTTACCTGTTCTGCTTCTATAGACATAGTCAGATTATATCAAAGTAAACGCTTGAATAAAGTAGATCAATTTTTATGGACTATAGCTTGTTTATGAATGCCACTATTTGAAAGTAAAAAGAAAAACAGGTATAGAGTGTAGGTAGATGAAAAGAAATATAAAAGGAAATGTTGTCAGCAAGTTTTTCAACACTGCCATTTAATTTATTCAAATATATCAGTTTTTCTAAATGTACTAAACCAATTTGAAAAGGTAAGAATAACTTTATCATACACAAGTATTAACATTTAGAGATTTCACCAGTCTTAAGGGAGCGTCTAAGAGTATACTTTCTGAATAAGCTACCTTTTGTCTAATTTCCATTTTTGTTTTGTCTAAAAAAAGTAAGCAAATTGTTCAGAAAGTAATTTTAATTCGTCCAGAAAAAAATTAACATTGTCTGAATTTAAAGTAGAAATACTGTAGCTCCATTCTGCGTCGACAGCATAGAATCACACCTACTCTGGCTTTTTTAGATATCAAATCGACATATGACACAGTAGATTGTGATTATATTTGGCGAACACTCCAACCATCGCTGTCTCCAGCATTACTGGGTCTTCTTCGACATCTTTTTGACAACGTTTATATCGAAGTTCTTGTATCCAATGCTACCTCATATCGGTTTACACCTACTACTGGAGTGCTGCAAGCCTCTATATTGTCTCCCTTCCTCTATTTTATTTACATCAACCAACTCCCATCGCTACTTCGTCACGAACCAATTGATGACACACTCTCACCGGATCTATACCGCTTCTCCAAGTCTATCAACTGCCTTTTGTATACTGATGATGTCGTCCTCATCGTTGATTCCGGAAAACTCGACACTTTACTCCAGAAATGTGAAGAACACAGCCAACGCTTGGGTTACCGCTGGAACCCACTTAAGTGTGCTGTCCTGGCTCCTAACACCGATACCCGTAGCTATTCTTTGTATGGTACTGAGATCCCTCGCCAAACTTCCTTCTCCTACTTAGGTATCCCCATTAGCCCTGGTAATTTCTTAAATGTGAATGAACTGGTCCAAAACAATGTCAACAAAGCGCTGCAAACAATGAATCAGATGTCGGCTCTTGGTGTAAATCCCAAAGGCTTTGACCGACTTCTCTCAGTTTGATTTTATTCACAGATAGCCCGCTCACAACTTGAATATGGCCTTGCGATCAGTCCAGTGTCCGTTACTCTACTCAAGCAATTAGAAGCCTGTCAGACGCAATGTATCCGCAAGATATTCGGTGTAAGTTCTCGTTCTTCAACCAAGATCATGATACATTTGGTCAACCAACCCTCTATGAAAGAGCGTGTTCACCTTTTACAAGCCAAATTTCTACTTCGTTCTGTGTACTTCCCCGATGACACGCTGCTCTCCAAGCTTCTGCCCTACCTACGTTCCTCTGGAAGCCACCTCTCTGGTACAAACTTTCAAAAACACCTGTTTGGCAAAACTCTATTGCTTCTATTGACGGAGACGCATTTGACCCCCGTGTGTTCACAGCTATTACCCAAGAATTCCTGCAGGATAACCTTGATAAACGAAGAAACAATACCAATTCTATCCTCCTATCTGCTTACCATCCTACTTTAGGTATTGATCCCGTTCTCTGGCTACCTATGTCACCCGCTGAACGAAGCCGAACAGTACGCTGGCGTCTTGGCTGGTTCTCTGGTGGTGTTCCTAAACCTTGCATCTACTACCCAAACGATATGCTCACCCGCTCCCATGCTATCTGGTGCCTACACATACATCGACGGTTACAAATGCCGTTTTCAGAACCTGATCCCTTGTCCTTCCTACTTAACAAGCTACCTAACAAACGTCCAAAAAGCAACAACCCAGCTGCATCCTCTGCCTGGGCAGTTCGTTGGCCCACTATTTGTCACATTTTGTTTGAACTAGACTACCTTCATCATGGTCAAATTCCGCCCGATACTCCTCCCCTTGGTACCAAGTTAGTCAATTGGCTATGCAACTTTTAAACTAGTATTTGTTGATACATTTTCTTTTTCATCTCCCTTCCTATTCTTTTTTAGCTTTTTGCCTATCAAAAGGTTCTTTACCACACACAACACTTTTCTGATCTAACCCGGGCATTTCAGTACATTGTACTATGTGCTCACTTGGGTTTTAAATAATTTTTATCAATAAAATAATTCTTTAATCGTATCAAAAGGGTAAATGTTTCTAAATCCACATCGGGTAAAGGTAGTCACAATACACGTTAAAAAAATAAAACACCAAAACGCGTGTGTTTGAATTCCAACAATTTTGATATATTTTAAAAGTATGAGCTCAAACGGGCAAGCAACAGATACAACTATGACGGAAACAACCACGATACCGTCTAGCTATTCGAATTGTACAACTATCTTGTATACATAGTACTACTTACAAAACTAATACACTTTAGTAGTGGTTGAGAATCCCTCTTCATCACAGCCACCGAAAATGAGTTGCGACTTTTTGAAGGATGGAAAATTACACTTCAATGAACCGAAACTCAGAGCAGAGAACCATATATTCATTTCACACAGTACGTCGCCCTTTCTCTCTGTTATTGAATATTTCCCCCACTCATTTTCTAGCCTTGTATAGAAATACAACTTTTCAGACAACATAGAGACAATTTGGAAAAAGCACCGGAGCCACCATCCAGTGTTGAAATACCTCAGGAATTTCACGACTTGGTTGCCGCTCTTGCCCAAGATAGTGAGGAGCCACTTAAAGTACTTGTCAATCGCATTAACGATGTTTTGTCACCTTTTTTGCGAAACGAAAAACGTAAATTAATTGTATAAGTAGCAAACATGTCTCGGTAACAAAATGTGTCTATAGTTGCAAGTAAATTCGACTTGGGAATAGAAAGAGTATTACGACAAATAGCTTATAAGCAGACATATGGTTTAAAACAGGAAGCGTACTCGGCTATAGAACATAACTCACCAAACATTCCTTGGGTAAGCAACTTTTTATTTTCCTCAATAATCATCTCATTTGCTTGAAAAAAACAGCATTTGAACATATTTCGATGGGAAGTAAATAGAATAGATATGTTCCCACCCGATTTACAACAAGCTATAATTTTACGAAGAAGCAATCGAATACATGTAAAGAAACGAATAGGATTTGTTGAGATAGACAACTGATTAGAGTTCAATGTAGATGACTAATGTGTTTTCAGATTATATTTTAAAACTGCCACAAGAAGAGAGATCCGCTATTGTAAATACAAAACATCGTAGACAGCCTATTGTTTATAAAGAAACTTCTATTGTAAGTTAACTACCGAGTTTTATGAATCGAGTACTTATAACATATATAACAGCTGGAAGAATTAAAATCGAAATTATCGATCGAGACAGAACAAGAAAAAGAAAAACGATTAAAAAAAGAGGAGGAAAAAAGGAAAAAAGATGAAGAAAAGCGAATCAAAGACGAGGAGAAAAGAAAAATTCGAGAGGAGGAAAAGAAAGCGAAAGAAGAAGAAAAGAGAAAGCGGGAAGAGGAGAAAAGGAAAAAAGACCAGGTTTCGTACTTTTTGAATCCAAGGTTATTATCACACTTTAACCATTGCATATAGTCACAATTACGGCTTACTGCTTTATTTGCTAAAACGACTACACCAGACTCAACACCTCATGTAGAGCAAAAAAAGATTGAGCAAACAAAGCCTACTCTTTTTCCTGCATTTTATATTAAAGATCATGTAACAATACACACTCCAGAATTATCAACTAATAATGATACCACTAAATTCGTCAACACTTTACGCTCTTCACAGAAACCATCTGTATCCATTCAAGACTTTAAAAGTCACATATCACCAGAATCGAAACAGAGAAGAGGTATATCAACACACGTTGATATACGCACTTTATTACTTCCTGGTTCTGCTGATATTATTCACTCCCCTAACGTACGGGCAGTTCTTAGAATGAAGCTACTTCAGTTTGCTGAAGATGTCCGACCTGCCTACTATGGTACATTTACTAAAAAAAGTCATACAGTCAAAGGGGCAACACCTTTGGCAAAAGATACAGATATTTTGGATTATGACGTGGATAGTGAAGCAGAATGGGAACCAGAAGGTGAAGGTGAAGACATCAATAGTGACGATGAAGATGAGGACGCGAACGGTGAAGTAATTGACCCTGAAGATGTATGTATGATAGTTATCAGATGTTCGATATCTTACTTCTTTATAAAATTTAGGCTGGATGGTTAGTGCCTGAAGGATATTTATCTGATAGTGAAGGAGTGGAAGATGAGGACGAAGAAGAAAAAATGAACAAACCATCGTTTCATCATAAGTGTGGTCCGAAACGAGCAACCATTCGAAAGATTATTCTTGGGCCCTTATTTGAAGGAGAGACAGAAGAAGATGAAGTAATGAAACCCTTTGCCACACAGTTCTTTTTGGGTAAAAAAAATAGTAAGAATATACTGTCTTTTAACTCACCTTCTTCTAATTTAACAGAAGTTTCTCAAGAAGGCTACAATCCGTTCTATAAGGAGCCTTCGAAATCACATCAAACGGAGACTAATACACCCAATAGCACGACACATCATAAAATAGCAGAGTTTACAGATGAACATAAAAACGCACTTATCAATGCAAGTATTTTTCTTTTGTCCTCTGTACGCAAGATTATTTATTTATGCATATAGTTGATTAATGACAAGCCAAAGGAATCCATTCCCAACTTGATCAATGAAGCTAAGACCAATCACATTTTAAAAGATGTTTCAAAACGTCAGTTGGAAGCAAGAATTAAAGATATTGCCGTTAAAGAAAAGAGAGGTTCAGACACTGTATGTATACTATTCATTAAAAGAAAGAGAGAGATTTACTTACCTATTTATACCTTTAGAGGGCTTCTTGGTATGTTAAAAAAACGCCTGAAGAACAAAAGTAAAGCTTTTTGTCATAGTATACCAGCAAATAAATAAACTTTGACGTTTATCTTTGTGTTATCAAGGCAAAAATTGAGAACTTTCTTTTCTTCAGTTTGTGCAATTTTTTTCTGTTTTAGCAGAACGCGGTGCAAAATACAAGTGCACTCTTCTCGATGGATAGTATAAAAACGATCATGTCTATCGCAGGTGTAGAACGTAGTCGGTATCCTTGGTTGAATGCAAAGCACACCATAGGCTTACTGCTGACCCGACGGAGGATATAGTTAATTACTAATTGGCGAGTTTTCAGGGGTTTTGATATCAAGGATGTATGCAGTGTGGTTTATCCTAGTGCTTTTCTTTACATCTATCAATGCGCACTGGTATAACGAATAACACTCTAGAAGTGAGCTTATTTCATATAGAGCACCTTGTAATATAATCCAAGAAATAAAATAATATGGAACTTTAATAATAACAAAAAAAGCTTTCTTTAATAATTTCTCATTTTCATGCACACCTGTAGAATTGCCTTGAGATGCCTGTTTTATGACTGACATGCTGTTTAAAAAAAAAAAAAAAAAAAAAAAAAAAAAAAAAAAAAAAAAAAAAAACGGATTAGTTATAGCTGTAATCACTTGGATTGCTATCCATATGAAAATAAAACACATATACACCAAGAAAAAAAAAAACAAGAATGTAACAAGCTGCAGATACAGAGTGTGCGCTAACTACTGGCTTGTGAATTAACAAGTGATTTCATTTTTTCAATAGACTCTTCTTTTGTATATAATAGTTAGTTTTTTCAAGGCCTAAATAAATGAATAGAATTGATTTGTTATCAAGTTAACTAATGTATAACGAGAAAAACAAAGCAAGGATTAAAGATACTATTTTATTGATGTAAACAAAGGATGATGAGTAATGCAACTGTATGAGAAGATATCGACGTATAATTGCTGGGTAAACAATAACAGGAATTACGCTGGTCAACGAATTATGCTAAAATGTATGCAGGATTGATCAAGAATAAAATAAACAGATGTTATGCTACTACAAGGTGATATGGTTGGTTACTTATTTCATGGCCAATCTGTAGTTGTTTGTGTGTCAGCTTGGGAGACTACTAAGGAAGTCGTATTATTGGTGGTGGGTCTCCTGGGACGTTTGTTAATATTGATGATATAGTAATAGGAGATTACATCAAGCATGGCCATGCCTTGAGCTTGTAGCTGATTCTAATAGCAGTTATATACTTTAACTATTATTATATGCATATATGCTGTACATACTGTACTAGTAGTCTCGGTTTTTAGTTACATATTGCATTCATGTTTAAATCACATGCTGGTCTGTAGTAACTAGGGCTTTATTACATGACTTGCTGCGCTGTATTGCTATGCGCGTACTGTCGCGTATAGTTATGCAGAAATAAAGTTATTAGTTATATACGGCGCGTAAAAGAAAATAATAATTAATAATAATAATAATAATAAAAATAAAAACAAGCCTGGAGCCCATCCGGAGGATTGTTAAGAAGAGCGAAGGCAAGTTCGCTCGATCTTGGATGAGTGGAGCACAAACGTCTCACGAAATTAGCGAAAAACAATAAAAATAATGGAGAAGCTGGGCGTCGATCCCAGTGCCTCTCGCATGCTAAGCGAGCGCTCTACCATTTGAGCTACATCCCCATCTCTTCCCTGTATACTATCGTTACACAAAATTCGATAATATACTTGCTATTCGAAAAACTTTGAAAGCAAATAACTCACTCAAAACAAGCCATCCATCAACAAAAATAGTATCAAACGAACCGTCTCGACTAGGAGAATCTACTGATTTTTTTATTTGACACAACACCGACATTTTTGCAACT
>JNEK01002893.1:0-59137 GCA_000697295.1 Mucor indicus B7402
AAAAAGAAAAACAAAAAATAAACTCAGGAGGTCACCGTTCAATTGAGGGCAAGCTTTTTTTTTTTTTTTCGTCCAATAAGTCTTTACGCCTGAAAATCCCAGGCCATTTAATTTGTTAAGATTTGCATTATTAGGTGCTACTCTACTGAGATGAAGAGTGATCCATTTAAAGGCAGCTGATTCGTAAAGATGAAACACTTTATACACTAGGGCATTTTTATTTCTCAGGTCAACATTAATCTATACATCAGTTCCATGCTGAATTGACCACCTTTTTTTATGCTGATGACTAAAACTAAAGTACAATGCGTTTAACTTAAGGCGTATGATAGTCTTATCAGGCGTCGTAAATCATATATTCTATAGAAAACCATGCCTCATAAATGTGTATGAGAAAGAGATATAATAGCAAGTATGACCATTTGGTAGGTCATGAGTGTGTACAAAGGTGTCAAAGTGTACATTGTTAATTATGATTCGCGCGCGCTTTCTTTCAAGGGGAATGGCAACTGTATCTGAATTTAAGTTTTATTTTCCTGATCTAAACATATATAACAGCGCCCTTGAATTCGAGTCTAAGCTATAATGTAAATACTTCAAGGCATTCTTAAGAAAATAACCGAGTATAATATAGTTTATTGATATAAAGTTTAAGTAATATTGCATAAATAAAAGTTAACTATCATAAAAAACGTGTGTGTATCCATAGATCGTGTAAAGACATAACAATATTAGATGTGGAAGCATAGCCAGATAGTGTCAATCACTCGTTGAACAGCCTAGCTGCGATATGCTGGCTTGAAGTACTGCTACTGCTGTACTGTTGAACTGAAGGAAGGTTACTGTTATTTCTTTCAACATAGTAGCTACTATTACCTTCATTACTATAGTAGGAGACATATGGAGAATAATAGTAAGGTGACTGGGTATCTTGTTCATTACCAAAGAAAAGAGGAAGCCTTTGAGGTGGCATGGCTGATTGTTCATTACTGGAATTTAGACTCTGTGAAGAAAAGGTTTCAAAAGATGGCATGGTATTTACTTGAGTGTATGTAACTGAAGGTGTCCTGTCAGCCGCATATCTAGAAGTCTTTGGGCTGGGAGTTCTGGAATTTGAGCCACTATGTTCTGAAGAACACTTGTTTCTTTTCATTATACACGTAGGACAAGAACGTACGAAGCTTGCTATAAGTTCTTTAGGTATCCAAGAATATCGATCTCGTACCTGAAAAAAAAAAAAAAAATACTACTATTTAGATTATATTCAATTTACAAAAATATCCATTTACAAGTGCTGCTGTTTTATCTCTACCGCCATGAATAGCATCTTTATGAGCTTGTAGCAAAACACTGTATATGTGCTCTTTTACTGCAACGGGTTTATCATTGTGATAAACAAGATATCCAGACTCAAGCCGAAACATTTTCTTGACCCAGAACCTGAACTGAGCAGTTGATATTGCTGTATTCTTTGGACTTTTCAGGACTTCTTGAATAAGGTAGTACTGATTCCGATCTATCAGTGCCTTGTATCTCTTCTTTGGGCTCAAATTTCTTAAATATTCGTTTACAATCTCTTCGAATTGATTAATTGTAGGAAACGTTTCGTCTTCTTCCTCAGACAGAAGCACTTCCGTTTTATAACCGTAATGGTGCTCCCCAGAACAATACGTATAATTATACATTGCAGTTACTAGAGATAAATAAAAGGAGAGGCTTGAAAAAGTGAAAGAAAATATATATATATTTCATTCCCATGATGATGAAATATATGCAGCATTCTGTGTCCATTATCTTTATTTCTTTTTCACTCTAGGAATTCGGAAAAATAGAACAAAAAAAAAAAAAAAAATTGCTGTCAATGGACCCAAAAAAGGAAGAATTATTTATTTCAAATACTTTAACAATAACAGGATAATAGAAAATATGTATGTAATTAGGAACGAATGGGAGTAGCTAAGTTATATATAACAGCACCTTCACCTAAAAAAAAAAAGAAATGTCAGTAAAGTAAAACTCATCAAGTAATAGTACTTACTGTAATCTTTGCCTTCTTCGCGTTCATAAGATGGTGGGAATAACTTACGTTTCTCTTCATAGTAATGGTCGCGGAAATCACCTTCACTTGCAGCATTGTACGTTAGATAAACAGCTCTTCTAGAATTGTCAGTTTTGTTGTCTCCGGAGCGATGGGCCAAATAAGCACCAAAGATCAACACAGAGCCAGGTTTACAGTATACAGGCACCCATTCATGTTGAGCACACCAATCCAGAGAGATAGAGCCATCATGGGTTTCTTGGGGGAGAATGGCTCTTTCATAATTATTTTTATGAGATCCTGGAACAACCTCTAAGCACCCATTTTCATTTGTGGTAGGATCAATAGTAAACATGACCGTCATATGAGATGATTGACCAAATTGAACAAAAGCAGGAGCGTCTTGGTGAGCAGGAAATCCACCACCACCAGGTAGTTTATAGTTGACTTTTTCTTTAAACAAAACATAATCTTCACCATGAAGCTTCTTGAGGACTTCAAGGAGACGTGGACTCTTGACGTAGCTGCACATACCCTCATGGAAAGGTGTAAAGTTTTCCGTACGACAGAGTTGCTCTTCACCAGAAGCCGTATTTAACTCATAGTATTGCATCCATTTGCCTTTTTCTTTACCCCAGTTTTGGAATTCTACAGTGTAGTCTGATAGGGAAGCGTGTTCTTCAGGGCTAAAGAAGTCTTCTATGAGGAGAAATCCTTGTTCACGATAAGATTGGATTTGTTCAAGAGTTAAATCGTAAGAATCAGTTTGAGGAGTACACATTGTTAAGATGAAGAGAAAAGAAAAGATTGTGGCCCCTTTTTATATAAATCATGCACGACAATGACATTTTTATTCCGGGAGTAAGGGCCCAAAGTAATGTTTTGATTGTGATTAGCGCCATTCCCACGTTGACCAGTTACAAGAAAAATAAATTGACCGAGGTTTCGCTAAACAATAGATATACACGCCAGGACACGTGTGGCATTTCGAAAGATTAACATGTACTTTAAGCATGACAATAATTGGTTCATTTATTGATCCTACAAAACTTTAATTTCAACCGATGCAACGGAATGTCCGTCTCTCTGGACCTGTGTAATTTACACATGTATTTTATGTATTTTACATTTCCATTCAGCATAAATATACTTTGTGTAAACTTGTTTTTTTCTTTTTACATTTTCTTGATTATAGATGATGGTCTCTGATATTCAAGAAGAAGCTGCAAATAAAATCGTCGACGCCGTTTTTCAAGTTCTCATCGATGGCAGTAAACAAGATTATATAGGCGAAAAGATTTCACAACTTGAACATAGTCTACAAGCTGCTGCATCAGCTCGAAATGATGGTACGTATAAGAAAAGTCACTCGATAAATGTAGGCTAAAAAGGTTCTTTAGGGGCGGATGAAGAGACGATTCTCGCTGCTTTGCTTCATGATATTGGTCAATTTGTTACTTCTCCTGATCAAAAACAAATGCTGTGTGATGCTTCTGCGTTATCCGACTTAGACCCCTCTGCTCTAGAAAACAATCAAAAGAAACAAATTAGTGTAGGTGTAACAGGCCACGAAAAGATTGGTGCAGAATATTTGCTTCGACTTGGTTTCTCTAAAAAGGTTGCTGCATTAGTAGAGTCACATGTACCTGTCAAACGTTATCTTACTGGGAAATACCCTGAATACTACAACTCGCTAAGTGCTGCATCGAAATTATCACTTAAATATCAGGTAATACGATATAATGGTGAAAGATTTTGTACTTAATACGATGTTTTTTAGGGCGGCCCATACACAAAAGAGCAAGTCGATGAGTTTGAAAGTGACCCCTTGTTTGAATTGAAAATTAAAGTACGTCAATGGGACGATGCAGCTAAAGTAGTTGACCTTCAGGTACCTGATCTCGAGTCGTATCGATCTATGGCTGTTCATCATGTATTATTGCAACAGCAGTAATGTTTCTATAAGAAGAGGATGCTATGGCTATTTTTAGTTATTTAATTGCAAATACGTATTTAATAAAGACATATACTTAATGTAGGTTGAATTTATATGAGGCCCTGTTATAGCGTATAATTTCCTATACAGTTATCTTTCCACTGTCAAATTGCGGATTAATGGTATAGTAAGTGTAAAATGAAGAAATGACACATGAAATCTGTTCAATGGCCTGAGAAAAAAAAAAAAAGACTGCATTTGAATTAAAGGCTCTGACAAATTTTTAAATCATCATTGGCCATTGTGAGAACCCCTTAAAACCATATTATTTTTCTACCAATTTCTTCTCTTTTCTTTTACATATTAACTTACATTATGGTTACAGTGCTTACAGATTTACCCAACGAGTCTTTCAATTATGGCTTTAAGAACTCTGTAACAACGGGAGCACAAGAATATGACTTTGAATATATCGAACGCACAGTATACCAACTTGCACAGGTCAATGATAGTTTGGGAAGGGATGTCAAAACAGCACTTGAAGTGATTGAAAAAGCCTGTACACAATACGGGTAAATGAGTGATTTAACCCCCCAAAAAAAAATAACTAACGAGTGCTAAATTATGAATTGTAGATTGGATGCTATTGCACTTTCGTTTAATGGAGGTAAAGATTGCACAGTATTACTCCATTTGGTCGCAGCAGTAATGAGTCGTCTTGGATATAAAAAAGAAATAATTAAAACAGTATTTGTCACATACCCCAACCCATTCCCACATGTGGATTTGTTCGTAAAAGAATGTATTGAACGTTATCACCTTCAATGCGTGTATATACCTGGGCCGATGAAGCAGGCCTTACAGAAGTATTTAGATGTTTCACCAAAACCGATCAAAGCTATATTTGTAGGGATTCGACGAACTGATCCATATGCAGGTAATAGCGAGACTTAATTCACAGTTTCATGTGTTAACAGTTCTTATAGATAAACTGTCTCATTTTGATCAAACAGACGAAGGATGGCCCAATTTTATGAGAGTGCAGCCAATTATTGATTGGAGTTATAAAAATATTTGGGACTTTCTGCTAAGACTCTCTATACCCTATTGTACACTATATGAGCAAGGGTAAGCATAAACGAATAGGAATAACCCATACATGTATTTATTGATTTATTAGGTATACATCGCTGGGTAGTATGGAGAATACATTTCCTAACCCTGAACTGAAAGATGGTAATGGTTATAAACACGCCTGCGAATTACAAGATGAATTGCATGAAAGGGATGGTAGAATAGGATCCTCAAAAAAATAGACACATATGTAGTACACGGATAAATAAATTGTCATTGAATTATTTTATGATTGCATAGAATAGATTTATGTGTTGCTTACATAATATAGCAAAAAGAGAAAATAGTAAAAGAAGTTGGCTGTCAAGATCTGCAACTACAACTTTTTTTTTTTTTTTTTCACCCAATTTATCATCTATTAGAAAGTTCGAATAAAATAATGGTATCCATAGAAATAAAGGTATTACACTCATCCATAGCGATGGGGCGTGCTGCCTTGCCAACAACCTTTCATTGGTTTCTTTAAATAAAAAGTGTTGTGTGACTTAATTTTGATGAAAAAAGATCGCCTCTCCTTTTTACCAATAAAAAATTTTTTTTTTTTTGGTTTCTTTCTAACTTGGGTGTTCTTTTTCTTTAATTATGTTGCCAATAAACTTAGAATATAGACATTGGATCAACATTTTATTCATTTTTACATTAGTTGCAACTCTCTGTTATTTCTTATACACACCACAAAATGAAGTAGTGATAAGTCAGAAAGACAGCGCTGTTACTGTTGATGTTGTTGAAAAAAAGAAAGACTTTACAGCCTGTGATAAAGTCGATATTCCTTGGCTGTAAAGTGTCACGTTAGCTACATACGCATTTTTTCCCTGTGACTAATCGATATGTATAGAGCGGGAGATAGAATATATTGGAATGGCTGGGAAGATAAAGCAATGTTTATGAAGCAAGATGGTACTTTTACCAAAGGAAATGTATATATTAAAGAAGGCGAGCAAGTTTGTATTGTCGTATTGGTAAGTCTTTTTTTAATCATCCATTATCACTATAGTATATTAAATTTAAATTTAGCTCGGACCTACTCCAGCTTATTCACCGCAGTTCGAGACAAACCATTTAGGTACAAAAGATAGTATTTCTATGTTTGCAAATGGTCAATATACAAAACAAACAATTCAACTTTCTCAACACAAAACTCAATCAAATGCTTATTTCGCTCCTGTCAGATTTTATCATAAAGACACGATACAGCTGCAAGTCATTGATGAATACAGATCCTATTTTTGGGAAAAGCCTATTTTACACACTTACCAACCTTATCATTTCACATCTCAAAATAATCTCACTGTCACAAACAACTTGAATAGTCAAATAAGTCCATCTTCTTTACCTATCTGTCAACTAAACGACACAAAAACTGATTTATCTGGTGCCTGGGTCGACTCTTCCAATATCCGCCAAGCTTCGTTATACAACATGTACGGTAACTCCGATAAAGATGTCACCGAAAATGGTAAAATCTTTGTACCCAATTCGTGTCAATTGCAACATACAACTGAAGGCCAAGGTTTACGCTGCTTAAATAAAAAGACAGTGCATATCTGGGGCGATAATAACCTTAGAAGGTATATGTTTAATTTCTCTTCTTTATATACACATGACTAACCTATCTATCTTGCAGAAACTTGAAGGCTTTCACTTTTAACGGTGTTCAATGGTGCAACAAAGACGAACCATGTGAATGTAATGATGATAATGAAGATACTTCTTTATACCCATGGTTGGAATCTCCATATACCCCGATGACCTTAGACAACGGCTTGGGCACAGGCGCAAAAATCTATTACAACAATGTTCAACAAAGCCTCGACCATCTTCAGCTCGAACAACAAATGTCAGACTTTATTAAAGACGAAACATTAGTGGAAAAAGCCGATTATGTGATTTTAGGTTTGGGAAATAGAGACATACAGGCACTTCAAGTATCTCCAGAACAATTCAAATTGCGTTTTATCGACATGTTGGGTCAAGTTCGCCAAGTATACCCTACACAACACATCATTGTTCGTACACCTCAGTATTTCTGCTGTGGAGTAATACCAAAAACTTCCTGGAATGCTGGTCGAAGTTACACATTTACCTCTATTGTACGAGATATTGTTCAACAAGATCCTCGCCTTTTATTATGGGACGTACACCTATTAGGCACAGAGGACAGTTTCTGTCCAAAGACAGCTTATTCAAAAAGAAATGTTATTAATCTTGAAAACCAACTCTTATGGGACCTCATTTGTTCCAACTCACCCTAACTTTTTGTATATCTCTTTTATTTATTACTATGTTATTTGATTTAATAAATTTAGTATGAAATTTCTCTCTTCCATCATTTGGGCTGCAATTGTTTGTATTCACCATCGACTGTGTGCTGAACAGCAATTAGTACACCCAGCATACCCGTCTGTGCTATTTTGGTCATCTTTTGCGTATCTGGAGGGAGTTGAATAGGTAAAGCCATACACATTTCAAGCAAAAATACAAAAAACAAAACCACAACAAACTTGTACATAATAGTATTAGAAAGCAAAAAAAAAAAAAAAAAAAAAAAAAAAACCATCGTCCTTTTATAGGATGTCTCCCCTTTCTTTGATACCAGATCACATCATCCATGTGAACATGCAGTTTTTATTATATTGACAAAAAAGTAATTATTCTTCTCTATTGACTGGTCGCCCATTGACAAAAGGAGGGTCATCTACGTCATCCGGATCTTCTTCAGGATCATATTCGTCGTCTTCTTCTATATCTGCGACCTGCTGCTGTGAGGGATTGAAATAATAATCTTGTTGTGCACCCAGCACCACCATAGTAGGATCGTCCCACACAGGTTGTTGAGGAGACGAAAACTGAGGAGAGGAAAGCACCTGTGGCGAAGAGAATGGAGGAGGAGACGAAGAAAGTTGCTGTTCTAATTGAACAAGTTCAGCAGGAGGGGTTGATCCGTCTTGTTGATAGCTAGCCATCGCAGTACGCAAGTAAGTTAAAGCAGCAGCATAATCTCGTTTTCCTAAAGTCACTTTGGCAGGAGCAGCCATGACATAACCTAATGAAAGACACAGAATTAAAAATCGCATTTTTTGAAACTGCAGAAAAAAATAAATAAAAATCGCGTACTCTTTTATATACTCTTTCATTGATTCTTTGGAAAATATTTAATAAATATTATATAGTTACTTTTTGATATCTAGACTTGATTTACTTTTCTCCTACCTAAGCTCCTTTATTAAAAAAAAAAAAAAAAAAAGGACATGTGGTAGTATAGTGAATTCAAAGAATGCAAAAAGATTACTCCCTAATAAAAAATCAGCTAACTACTGCGTTTGGACTTTTTTTTTCGATGATGTACTCCTGGCATCTTTTATATAAGCATATCTTATATATTTTGACAGGACCCATCTTTATTTGACAAACATAAAATAGTACACTGATTTTGTATTCGATTATACACATATTCTCCCCTTGAGGTAGAACATGCATAACAATATAACAGACAAAAAAAAGCCATGTCTTTAAGTCTGTGTTGACTTTATTAATTTAAACTTTATATACAGTAGCAATGGTTTCTTTGCATTTACGGTTGTTATTTAACAGTTCACAAATGGGCAAAACGTGGTTCCTATTCATTCAATGTTAGCACTTTTTCAAGAAAAAAAGATACGAGTTTACCAAAAGATTTTTCCCCTTTTGCTTCTTGGATTTCTTTTGCCAAAATGACAGCTGTACATAGGGCAAGATACATCAAGTAATGCAATTTCATTTCAAGACAGTAAAAAGACTAAGGAATTTCTTTTTTTTTTTTTTTTTTTATAATAGTGTTATTTATACAAATATTAAAAAAAAAAGGGGGGGGGTTTATTAAAAATCTAGGAGACGCTTTTTAACCATTCTTCACATATGAAAATACATCACACAACGATCAACAGTTAACAATAATAAACCCTTACTGTGTCCAAGTGCACGTCCTTACAAAGTGATGTCAAAAAAGTAAACTTTCAGGAACACTATACAAACAAAAAGTTTTTATTACAATATGAAATCTGTTTTATTCTTGTTGAACAGTAACAACAGCACGGATACTAAATGAAGAAATAACGTTAAGTATAGTCATTTTGTTGTTATTTATAATCACTTACCAATCACCATCATGCATAGCATCCAAAGCCTTGTTAATTTCAGTCAAGTCGAAGGTGTGAGTAATGAATTCATCAACCTTCAATTCACCATCAAGGTATTTTTGAACAAGACCGCCCATTTCAGAACGACCCTTAACACCACCGAAAGCAGTGCCACGCCAGACACGACCGGTAACCAATTGGAAGGGACGTGTGCTAATTTCCTTACCAGCAGCAGCAACACCAATGATGACAGATTCACCCCAGCCCTTATGACAGGCTTCCAATGCAGATCGCATGACATCAGTGTTACCAGTACAGTCAAAAGTATATTCCAAACCACCATCAGTGATATCAACAAGGTGTTGTTGAATGGTCTTGTCCTTGATATCAAGAGGATTAATGAATTCAGTAGCGCCAAATTCTCTGGCAATCTTTTCCTTCTTGGGGTTAATATCAATAGCAATAATACGCTTAGCCTTGTTAAAAGCGGCACCTTGAATGACACTCAGACCAATACAGCCAACACCGAAAACGGCAACATTGTCACCTTCAGCAACCTTGACAGTCTTGGTAGCAGCACCAAAACCAGTAGTAATACCACAACCCAAAAGACAAAGCTTTTGAAGGCTGGGCTTAGGGTCGACCTTGACAACCGAAACATCAGCAACAACTACATGGCTTTAATGTAAGTATAGCTTTCCTTTTCATGCACGTTGTATTTTACCTGTGTATTCAGAGAAGGTAGAAGTACCCATATAATGATAGATGGGTTGGCCCTTGCAAGTGAAACGAGTAGTTTCATCAGGCATCAAACCACGACCTTGAGTAGCTCTGACGGAACCACAAAGGTTAGTCTTACCACTTGTACAGAACTTACACTTTTTACATTCAGCAGTGTAAAGAGGAATGACATGATCACCAACAGCGACATCAGTGACACCTTCACCAACAGATTCAACAATACCACCACCTTCATGACCTAAAATAGCAGGGAAGACACCTTCGGGATCTATTGAACAACACATGAGTGTTTTCTATTTTTCGACAGCTTAAAGATGACTTACCAACACCAGAAAGAGTATATGCATCAGTATGACAACTATTTAATGAATGAACATGAGTTTCAACAACAATGAGCTTTGTCAAAAATACTTTACACGCCAGTATAGAGAATCTTGATACGGACTTCGTGAGCCTTGGGGGGAGCGACTTCAATTTCTTCAATAGCTAAAATGGTTTATGAGTGACGTGACGAAAACGCAAATTAAAATAAGCTTACAAAGAGGCTTTCCGGCTTCCCAGGCAACAGCAGCACGACACTTGATAACCTAATAGCATATAATGTGAACAGGGTTGAATATATTTCATGGAAAAAGATATTTACTTGACCAGCAGTGGACATGTTGTATAATATAAAAAAAAAAAAAAAAAAAAAAAAAGTAAAGGAAAAAAAAAAAGAAATCTGAGAAAAAATATAGACAACAACCGGGTAGCCATTTAGAGCGGAGGTATACTATCTATATTTTACGTATCATACAATTACGCGTAATTGGCAAACCTATACACTACACTGTATACAAAGTCTTAGTTGCTAAAGAACGACTTTCGATCTGGTATTGGCATCTACGAGCATCAATTATCGGATTTATAGATATGGATGGTTGACATTCTATCATCAAGTTCTAAATTACGGAACAAATCAATTCCTTTTTCGTTTAAAAGGGCGATGATCTTTTGTTACTAAAAGGTAACTTTATTGGATCATTGATCTTACCATTAGAAGCCGAGGGTCATTCGTTGTATATCTACTGATCTGACACTTTCTGAGTTTTGTCTTAATTTTGATCACTCACTATTTCCAGCAACATAGACAACTTAAATATATGCATTATGTCTATAAACAATTGTAATTGCAGTATTCTGATTTCATAATAGGACTGACAGTTGGCACACAATTAGCTGTTCTTGTTCTTCTTTGGAGGTGATAAACTTTTACCCTTGTGTGCTACCCCCTGATGATACTCAATGGGAAATAAGTTGTATTTTGAAGTTGTCAATATTCAAGGGTGCTGTGTGCATTAGCAATCAAAAGGGCATTCGAAGGGAAGAATCATAAAGTTCAAAGTCTCGCTAGCAACAGTTGGTATAGTTACAGTTTGCCCCTCATATATTATGGTTTTAAAACAAAGTATAGCTAATAATCGCAATGTAACTTATCTAAAAGAACGATTTATACTGTATATATGTAAAATAGAGTTGAATACTATACAGTACTTTTAAAAGACGACATTTAACTGGGTCAAAAATAAAACAAGCAGCAACAATTTCGCATAAACTCTCCTCTGATAAGCTGGTCACAAAAGCGTAAAATAGTTGACGTTTTCATAATACATGTATACTGACCAAAGAAGACATTTCTCTTTCCCTATAGCTTGTAAGTACCACTCAGTAACTTTGCCAATATACATATCCTACTTGTATAATGTTTCTTAATTGTACTACTGTGTATGTACGCAGCAATTCATAGGTATGACCAACAGCCACTTTTATGATCTATACTATAATATGTAGTTCTTTTTCTTCTTTCTTTTTTTTTTTTTTTTTAAACAAAAAGAAAATGTATTACAACACAACATCCGACGCTCCAAGTCCACCTGCATATCAAGCAATTCCACCAGTTAATCCCAATTATAACGATGCACCACACCATAAAGTCTATTTTCCAACAGCACCACCAGAGATGCCAAGTGAAATGCCAAGACAACAATCTTACTACCAGTATTCTGCCATTCCCATTCCTCAACAATACATTATTAAAAGTAACGAATCAACAAGGCATTTCCCTGTCAATGCGGGATTCTTTCTATTGGGATTGTAAAGTTACATATCATGTAATTATGCAAGTATTTATCTTTATAATTAGTGTATTTCCTGGCACATGGTGTATTGGAGCATGCTGTTGGAAAAGAGAACATGATAAATATGAAGTGTTTTGGAGACGTTTAAATATCATCATGACATGGATCTTTTCCATCTTATTCATTTTATGGGTACTTGTATTGATAACATTAATGTTAGAAGATGATAGGTTTGATCCTGGTAAACATGGCAACAACACGGGTGATCTTCCCAAAATACCTGATCTGTAATTTCATGCACAGTCCCAAACTTTCTTCGTGGGAAGTTGAGCGCCCACTCTTTGCAGAGTAACCTTTATTATGCAAATAAAAATTAAAGCGATTACAAACAAACAAACAAAAAAAGAAGTTTTCTCCTATATAAGTATCTCTCTCTCTTTTTTTTTTTTTTTTTTTTTTTTTTTTTTTTTTTTTTCTTCTTATCTTTTTCATTCAAAATGTTGTCATTATCCAAGTCTGCTTATCGTCGTCCTTTATTGTTGTTTCGTACCTACAGTGTAATTCCTTCTATTCCTCAACCCGTTACTCCTACTGCCGCTACTGCCGCTATAAAGAACCCCAATGATATTTCTCACGAATATCATCATGCTCTTTACAACAATGAAAACCAATCAATGCATGATCATCTTTTGCCAAAACCTCAAAAAGCTACTTATCGTTCTTTATCGTCGGATGATCATCAAGATACCTCAAGTTTCGGCCCCACTTTCAATAGTGTTTTTGACGAGTAAAAAAAAAAGAAACTCGTCTGTTTATTTTGTAAATACGTCACGTGTGCAGCCTATAATTACACGCTCCTCGTTTTAAATAAATGGGATATCGTCCATATCAATATCATTGTCTAGTAATGAGTCTACATCCTCTTGTATATGTTGTTCATTCATCTCTCCTTCTTCTTTCACTTCACTTTCTTCATTATGCGTACTTGTGGAAGAAGAGGAAGATAAGAAGGTACGCGATAAGGTGGATCCTATTTTGTTCATAATTGAGCTTGTTGGACTTGTACTAAGGTCATCTTGAAGGGCCACAGAGGCCTTTTGATCACTAGTGACTTCATTGTCCTTGGCTAAATTCAAATCCTCATTACTTGTATTGCTGGAAAAGGAGAACTTGCGACTATTATTATTAGATAGCAACGTTGGCGTACTAGAGCTGCTCGTTAATTTTCTATTCACTGGGGCTAGATTTGTTTGACTGTTGTTATCAGAGCGGGATGTGAAGCTTCTTAGTAATCGTCGACTGGTGGATGTTGATGTAGAGGCAACCACAGAACTTGCTGGTAATGCACTGGGATCAGGTTTAATAGGTTTTGGTTTCGGTGAAGTAGGTTCTAAAGGAATATCAAGTTCAGGAATATCAATATCTATGACTGGCGCTTTCCAATAGTTCCAATCATTGTATTCTTCATCCATTACTCGGTTGATAGGAGGAAATATCTGGTCTACCAAGTCTGTCAAATGAATATAAGAGCTCTTGAACCCCAAAAGTAGTTCAAGTTTCAAATCACCATATGGGTCAATAGTAAAAATACGTGACGTAGGCACATTGACTGAGCGATAAGAACGGGCGTCGGTGATACGATTACCGAAACCTGCATAAAATGGATCGCGACCTCCAAATAAGCGTTGTATATCTTTGAGACATGCCATTTTGAACATTTCGGGTTTACGAATAATTACTTCTCGATGTAACGACGTGAACAGACGATCAGGCGACATGATCACTGGTCCATCAGGTAACTGATATTTGTCTTGAACCACCTTCTTTAAATAATCGCGAGTATAATCTGCTTGACCAATAGCTCTACTGGTTAAATATAAAAAGTGATATCCATTGTTTGCAATATCTGTATATAATTTGGCTACACCCAAATGAGTCCAGTCTTTGCCAATCATTGTAAAAACATGGCCCAAAGTATCTGATTTGGTAATTGTACCATCAATATCAGAAATCACAATTTGAATATCATGGTCCCAATAAAATATCTTGGCTGCACATGTTGCCGTACCTTGATATGCACTGGTTACAGAAAAAGAAATTGTATTTACACCCTTTTTAAGACCGAGACTTTTTAATTGATCCGATGTCAGACGAAGTGTTTTTGCATATACTTTGTGATGTGTGGGAAAAGGTTCGTTTGAAGATTCCTCACCTGGATGCACATGATCGGGTGACCATCCAACCGAGGTCGTTGTTGTAGTAGTAGTAAACGTGGTTGTCTCTTCATCTTTCACATCTTTTGTATCATTATCATTCGTCGGTGCAGCAACAGAAGACCGACTGAGCCATTGCCTCCAACCTCGTCCAAATTGATAAGACTCTCGACTATCTGAACGTTCTTCATCTGCTTTATCCGTATTTGCTTCTTCTAAGGGCTTATTAAATAATAATAAAGTAGTGAAAAGTGGACCAGTGCGACCTGCTGAGTAGTATTTTCCTTCGTATCGAAACACAAGTCGCTTATCATTCAACATGTTGGGGTTGTGAGTAAAATTGTCATAAGTGATAATATGTTGGTCAAATAGTTTTGCATTTTCTTCTTCCTCTTTACCAAAATCAGAGAAACCACATAAACTCATTTCAATACGATAAGGTTTTCCAGGCACAAGTTCCAATTGCCCCTCTTTATCTTCAACTATAGCTGGTTGCTCGTCCTTTAATGAATCGTTTGTTGTTTGTCTTTTTGCACTTCCCCATCCCCATAAACTTCTTTTAGGTTCTTTTTCATCTTCTGTAGGGTTTTCTTCATTCTGTGGAGAAAGTAATTCATCTACTGCCTCTTTTTTAAGTATAGTAGTCTCATCCCAATTTTCATCCTCTTCCTCGGCATCACCTGTTTTATAACCAGCAATATCCAATACAATCGATTCATCCCCTTTACCATGTTCTTCTTCTTGAGGAGAAGAGCCTGAATTATTGTCTTCGAGTTGAATAGAAGTATGTGTGACATCCATCCAAGTACTATAAATATCGTGATTGGCAGGTCTTACAATGAATCTTTCTTTTGCTACTGTTGTTGTTGTGATGGCTTCCCTTTCTACCATAGAACCATTATTATCATCCATAGGAAAGATATTCGTTTTTGGTTCAAGTGTTGTTTGCTGTAAATTGTGAATAGCCTCAATAACTTCATTTTCATGCTGAGCTTCTTCTTTATAAGGATCTAATTTTGTTACTACTTTATCCATTTGTTCTTCAATAATCATTTTTGGTGATTGTAATTCTGCTGGTAATGGTAGAGTGGGTGATCCAGGTTCATCATCAAAGTTATCTTTTGATTTGTTTTTTCCTAATGTACCGGCTTAGCGTTTGGCTATTTCTTTTATATGTTTCTTTACCTTTTGTATCTGTTGACTCACCAATATCAAGATAAGGAGGATCCTAAAACCACAATTAGCATGAAATTGTTGTCAAGGTAATATGATTTATTTACTTCTTCTGATTTCTCTGGTACTGCTTCCATAATAGGGGAAGTTTGAAACTCTTCAGGTACTTCATGTTCTGTTTCAAATACGAAAAAAGCTTCACCTGCTTCACCTACTTTCATGACATAAGGCACTGTTTCACCATTGACTTTTATTTGAACCTATACAATATGAATTTCATAGGCTTTCTTTCTTTTTGTTATTCCCCTTTACCTTCTTTTCTTGTGGCATAAGTACAGATAATTTACCAAAACGAACATGAAAAGGAGAACAAGCCAAATCTCCATCTTGTTGTTCAACAACAATAATGTCAATGGCACCACTTAATGTTGCCGGATTTATTTCATTATAAAACTTGTTTACTGTCGTAATTAAGCTACCAAGTTTACCAACATACTCCATTTCTTGAAATTATTATAAAAAAAAAAAAAAAACGAGAAAGAAAAAAAGTAGAAAAAAATATCTTTGCTATCATCACATGAAAATTTGTTGCTGCCATTTAATGTGATACAAAACAAAATTTAAATAGTGTGAAAGCTTGCGGTAAGCACATGTAGTGTAATATTGTGCCTCTTACGAAAGCGTGTGGAAAACTTGAATTACATGGAAAACAGCCAGTGTGTGAGGTTGGTGCGGGAACAGCCTGCTTGATTTAGTGACTCGTAAAAGTATGGACGACGGTAATGACCTTATTAGTTGTTTACTATCTTGTGCTTATGTTTAAAGCATATATAAGAAGCATATTTGTCGTCACCACATTGTGATAGCAGTATCTCAAGATCAAGCCTTATAGATACGAGGTGAGACGCGACTGGTGGTCACGTCGCAAAGATAGGGTTTTTAACGCTAGAAACTACCTGTTATTAGACACTTCACGAGACCCCAATTAATCCGTAGTTTATAGCCCTGACATGACTCTTCTTTGAAAATAGTGGGACCATGCGGTCAAACAGAGATCGAATTGATCAAATTATTTACTATGCTAAAATCACCCATTTGGTTCATCTTGTGCAAATGAACATTATGATTCAAAGACCACATATATACACTCTGATGACTATAAGAGTTCTTAGAAAGAGTAGTAATCTAATAGATCGTAAAAGAAAAGATATTTACACATAACTGCCAGTTTTTTGGTATCTGTCATAATTTCCTTTTATTTATATCGCACATTACCTTTAATAAACCAAAGTTCCCGCACCGATCCATGCGAGCCTGGCAACTAACACTTGATAGTAACTATTTTCCTTTGTGTACACCTTTCTTACTTGATGGGGCTAAATCTTTTTACTTTATGAATGTTTCCTTTTTCTCGCAAATAGGTCTCTACTCAGGGCAATACAATTGTGTGTTCACATGCTTTATTTAAAAATAGTAAATTATTGCAAAAAGTACAAAATGACTGAAATAAACACCATCATTGTAGTAGTGGTAGCTAACATAGAGCTGGTCATAGTGTTGCCGTTTGATGTACTTGTTGAAGGCGATGTAGTTGGTGCAGAAGAAGAGGCAGAAGAAGAGGCAGAAGAAGAGGCAGAAATAGAGGAAGAGGCTGCAATAACACTGCTAGTTGGTGCACTGGTACTGACAATAGAAGAAACACCAGTAGATAAAGCAGTATTTGTAACAGAAGCAGAGGAGTTACAAACAGCTTTTTGAACCCCGGGACAACAGACATCATCAATAATAGAGCAGTTATCAGGACAGGTTGGAGGACAGGTGGGAGTTGCACGTTTATCTAATGTTTGTGTGGCTGTTGGACAAACTGTTTGTGCGCACACAATTCCAGGTGAATAAGGGTGAACTGAAATAGAAGGTTCAACTGCATTTACAACAGCGATAATCGCAGCTAAAATGATTAATGCAAAAGATTTCATAGTTTCAAAAAAAAAAAAAATGAAAAGAAGAAAAAGAAAGAAAAAAAAAACAAAAATTTCTTTTTTTAAATTTAATATGTTTTTATTGTTGCACTGATAATACTAAATACTATTATATAAAAGAATTACTTGATCTGTTTAAATTTTCCTTTTATGTATCATTTATCGATTGAACGATTTAATAATGGAAATTCAAATTTAGGGTTCTCTTCTTTAATAATGTCTCTCCACCATCCAAGTTCATAGTTGATATTATCAGGGTGAATTTCATTATATTTCTCAGTAATAATATTCATCAAAATAGCATATATTTCCTATGATTGAATTAGTATAGTTCTTTCCTTCTCTCTCTCTTTATACTCAATTACCTTATAACCATTAGCATTCAAATGTAGCCCATCAAGCATATACTCTGATAATCCTTTTTGATCTCCATTCACTTTATCCATCAAATGGGACCAAATATCGGCTACTGGAATATTGGTTTCTTTACCAATCTTCACAACACACTCTGCATAAGTACGGGTGACTTCATTGGTACGGTTTAGCTTATCTCCTTGTTCTGCACAATGTTTGCCCCATTGTTCTTCATTAATAGGAGGTGGTGTAATCAAAATAAGTCTCATTTTAGGATTATAATAGCGAGACTGTGGGTCCTTGACTAACTCAATCATCTCTCTCACATTGCTTTCGTATCGCTCAAGAGGCACATGTTGAGGTGAAAAAGGAAGTGCTGCATCATTCGCGCCAAAGAAAATAGTCATAAGAGGAATAGAGCAATCTTCTTTACTTTGAGCTTTTGTAGTGGGAAGTAATTGTCGAAGAATGGGTAACGCCCAATCTGTATTATATCCGGAAAATCCACGATTTAAAACATCCATTTTACGTACATAAGCCTATCGTCAAGTTGAATTAAAAATAGTATACTATAGTTAGGGCTTACATTGGCAAATAAAGCGCCATAACCACGTAGGTCAGGGTCGAAACTAAACTATATGTAAAGTCATTTATAAACGAGTCATGTTTAATAGACTCGATGAAACTTGTACCTGAGTAATAGAATCCTAATGAAAAAAGAGTTTAGTACTGACCATTGTTTACATTGAATAAACTGTTTACTCCAAATAAAATGATTTGATTATAACAATGAGATGATGCCATGATTGAAAAGTAAAATAACGCGAAAAAAAAAAAAAAAAAAAAAAAAATTAGTTTGATATTTATATCTGCATTTTGTACGGTAAATTGGCGTGTGGACTATTGAAGTTTCATGCCTATCTGTTATTATGAGTAAAGATACTTGAATGCATTATTTCTGCTTAAAACATAGCGGTAATTAAACGAAATCTTGGCAGCAAGAGTTATTGACAATGGCAAGCATTCATTTATCTAATCAACCCTGAAACTTTAAAAAATCAGTGCTACCTTTCAATTCTTTAACACAGCTTTGGGGGAGCGCAACAAACAAAAAATTGCTGAAACTCTTTGTTGGCCAATTGAAGGAAATAAATGGGGCAAATTCTTATTGTTACACATTTCATCCCGAAATAATGGCAAGAGAGCTTTGACTCTTTTTTTCTTACATAAAACAGCAGGAGCAACAGGCAGACAGAAAAAAAAAAACAGAAGCAGCAGCAACTATAAGCCGCCTGTGTTTTCTTTTGTGTGTGTGTGTGTTTTTTTTTTCAGACAGTAAAAAAAAAAAAAAAAAAAAAGGTGAAAAAAGTTGTCCGATAGATTTATTTTTAAAAATGGGAGTGCTTATCGGTTGTTTTTCCCCCAACCCCCAACTTTTTATATAAAGTATACTTTACTTTTTTCCTTCTTTCTTTCTTTTATAAAATGTTTGCTACTTTAGAATTACCCCTTAGAGGTAAGTAAACGTTACAATTTGACATGATCTCGTTTTTGACATTTTAAACTTAGATGACAGTAGACATAAAAGACTAAAAATAGGAAGAGCTTGTCATCCTTGTAGAATGAAGAAAATTAAAGTAATCAAAAACATTACAAATTCCTCATGTCAGTTCCTTTTGCTTACATAATTTGATGATGATAGTGTGACGGCAAACAACCCTGTATGCAGGTAACCCTAAAAAATAAATAAATTTAAAACGCATGTGCTAATTTTAAATCTAGTGCAAAGGTAACCTCAACCCAGAGTAGGGAAATTGACAACATTTTAATAGAATAGAATATAGCAAGGAGACGAAAATGCAGTTATTTAAAAAATCCAGATGAAACATATATAAAATTGGACCCAGTCAAAGAAACATTTTCAACTGATAACAATCAGTTTGCGACAGAGGAGAGTAAACAAGATCATTTATTTGCTAGCCATTTAGACAACATAGGATCACAGTCAAATACACAACCCGCAAGTCGATCAGACAAAATGATTGAGCAACTAACAGATGGTCTTGTACGTCTCACATTACATAATGATTCCACGAAGCTAGGGAGTGAAAATATCACACCATGGAGAAGTTATGGCGAATTCGTTCGCTGGACTCCAGAACCTCATCTACCTACTTACTATACAGCATCTATTGATATGCCTTCAAGGTCAACTCAGGAACATCTAATCACTGTCTTTTTTGATGAATGTCATTATGTCCTACCAACGCTGTCAAAATCAACATTTTACGAACAACTCAAAATAAAGGGCCCACTCATCACACCCTTACTATTAAATGTCATTTATGCACATGCCGCAAAACGACTTAACGATCCTACATTTCGTTCAGATCCTAATAATCCATCAACTCAAGGGGATTTATTTTACAGCAGAGCTAGGCGTCTAGTGGATGATTTTCTTGATGTACCTCGTATCAGTACTGTAATCGCACTACTCTATATGGCCCTCTATGATTGTGATCAATCTGGAACTCGTATGAGATCAAGTAGAGCATGGATGTATAGTGGTATGGCCATACGTATGTGTTTTGAATTAGGTTTACACACAGCGAATTACAGCAGTCAAATGTCTCAATTCGATATTGAACTTCGAAAACGCGTATTATGGACTTGTTTCATCATGGATAAACTAGAAAGCTGTACAATGGAGAGACCCTGGATGCTCAAATCAAAAGATATTGCACTGGATTTCCCAAGTCCTTTGCCTGAAGATACTCACCAAGAACGCTTAGTCTTGGAAGGTTTCAACCAATTGTGTCGATTGATGATTTTGATGGAAAAAGTCATTCATTTCTTTACTTATGATATGAAGAACTTAAGTATCTGGACAGTGAGTGAAGAAAACCAAATATTGCAATACCTCGATGCCATCAATCAATGGAGAGAAATGCTTCCGACAGAGCTGCAGTGGTCTACACCAGCAACGGGCATGCAGCAATTTATCCCGACAATGCCATCATCTGCCGTTGTAGCTAATTTACATCTCTTAGGTTATGACCTGGAGCTGTCATTGATCATGTGTTGCAAATACCAAGATGAACACCTGCACCGTGTGCGACGACAAACTATTGCCAATACAGTCACACACATCGTATCGCTCACCGTTCAACACCAGCACTTGATGTACAACTTTGCCGTCTCTACATTTTCTGGTATCTTTGCAGCACTCACACATGCAACCGATTTCGATAATCCACGTCCCGACATTTCAGAAGAAGCCAAACGTCAGTTCAGAAAGAGTCTAGAAGATGTACGAGTGATCGTTGAACGTATACCCATGCGCGACCTACGTAACTTTGCACGTCTTGTGGATCTCACCTTACAACCCAATACAAATGAACTCATCAACAGTATACCTGCACCCTATGCATCGGCGTTCAATGCCATTAGTGATTTGGTTCGAAAGGGCAGCCAGACAAGTGGTACTCTAACACCCAACGCCATTGATCTGTATGGACCTTCTGAGATTTTAGAAAGTAGCTCAGGTTATGTGACACCTGAAAGACGTACACCGCCCTTCCAAAATAATCCAATGATTTCAGGACAGTTTGCGTTTGATGTCTTTAATCAACAGAGTACAACATCTTCACCTACTGGATCTGTGTCGGCCGCTGCGGTGGCTGCTGCTGCTGCTGCTGTAGGAGCAGATCCAACCTTACCAACCAACCTACCACCAACTAAGAGTATAGAACCTGCAGATTACACTTTTGAATTAATTTCTGTTGCCGACGAATGGGCTCGGTCTCTTATTTATTGATACCACTTTGTTTTGTATGTAATGTATAAATGTAATAATAATAATAATAATAAAAAAATTATATTATTTCTTATTAGATAATCGTTTTTCTTTTTGTTTCTCTAAGTCTAAAAGTCTATTATAATCGGCTTTTCGTTGATCACGAATGGTCTTGATAGTTTCTGTTAAACCTAATTGTTCACAGCCGTCTAAAACGATTTCATAACTACGACTGTCGGGCAACACTTGTTGAAGACGCATATCGTGCCATACGTTCATGGATTCAGATACTTTGCCACCATCTTGTAACGCATTCATGATTTCGTTGTATGCAGATACGGGAAGGACGACATGACTCAATTTGGCATCGTCGTATACTTGCATGGCGGATCTCAAGTGGCCTGCAGACGCAAGTGCGTTGATGACAATGGTGTAGGTAAGGAAATCAGGCTGCATCTTTTGAAAGTTGTTTCGCTTCATATATCTGTACATGCGAAGCATTTCTTTCACTTCGGGAGGCACCTTTTCATGTTCTTCATCGTGCGGGCTCTCCCACAACGACGATTGCATATAGTCTTCATTGCGCTGATAGGAAGGGTTCTTGGGTTTAATGAGTTTGGATAGAATAGACAGATAAACATTGAATGTACGAGTATCAGGGTGAATGTTCATGGAAGTCATCTTTGACCACACGAGACTGGCTCGATGCAAGTTCAACTGGGTTGTGTTTTCTAAGCGTGCCATGACATTGAGTATCGAATTAAAGGTATACAGGTTGGGAAGCACATCGAATTTTCCCATTTCTTCTAATAAGTCCATTGCTTTATCTAAATCCTGTGCTCGACCGCATGCAGACATCAGCGAAGTATACAAAACAACATCGGGCTCAAGACCCTGATTCAACATGCCTTGATACAAATCAAATACAACATGCGGTGGTGTATCTATGTCTTTTGCTAATGCATCTATCAATATACTGTAACTGTAGTGGTCTGTGTTGATTTTATTCTTATTCATCATCTTGAACACTTCCAGCGCTTTTGGAAACTGGTTTCTTTTGACATAGTGCGCTAAACAAGAATTGTAGTCGCGAATGCTAAACTCCATATCTGCCTTTTTCATCTCCACCATTGCGTCAATAGGGTCGTATCCCATAAGCAAATAAAGAGAAACGTGCATCTGTTGTCCCGAGTTCTTTACTTCCTCAAATAGCTGTTTTGCCAACTTTTGTTTAGATCTCGACTTGATTAATTCTGACAGTAATATAGTGTAGCAACCTGTTGACGGGTTAATACCTTTGCTCTTCATAGTGTTGAATAGTTTTAACATGACATCAGGTTGTTCCCTGTTCGCGTCCATCATAACCTTGTAACACAATTCGTGCTTGTCCAACCCCTTTTCTTGCATGACAGTAAAAAAATATTTGCATCCTCGAACATCACGTACGCTGCGAAGTGCTATGAGGATACGTGTATACACCGTTTCGCTGTCAATCATTAAACCTCGGTCTTTGAGCGACTGGATCAATTGATACACATCCGATCTGATTCCATGCTTTGCAATGCCATCCAATACAGTGGTGATTGTGACTTCGCTAATGTCATGACCTGTATTGATCAATCCTTCCAGGACGAGTTTGGCCGATTTGAGATCGCCACTTCCAATAAATGCTTTCATCAACATGTTGCAAACTCGAACAAAGATGGGCAACATGGCAGGATCGTCTTGTTGGCGCTGGTGGATATCGCGGAGGATCGTCTGCAATCGAGTAATAATTTCGCTCTGTTCCATGTGCTTGTTTAATGAAACTACACGGGCAATGTCAAGAAAGTCAGATGCTTTTAATGAGGGATCTTGACGTTGGATGCGGTCGATGTAGGTGTCCCAGAATTGCTTTTTATCATCGGGCGTAATTCCGAGTTCAGATTGAGGTACTTCAATTGCACTGTCCATAACCAAGTCATGAAACTGTTGCAAAGGGATTAGTGTTTTGTGAAAGTTACGGCAAGGCTGATTGTACAACATGCAAGGTTTAGGCTGAGTGCGACGAGTGATGGATTTTGCTAGCATTGGCCATGCTGATTTCAAAGGTCTGAACATGTTATGGTTTTTTTAAAAAAAAAGAAAGAAAAGAAAGACGGGGTTACCTTGTTTGTCTTTTTTTTTTTTTCTTAGTATTGATGCATAGAAGACAGTCACTGGCTATAAACGTCAAAAATGGCATAACTAACAAACACATGCTCAAGTAGAAAGTGATAACATCAGTTATTTTCTCTTTATTGGATTTGCATGTTTATAGATACATATGTCTTCCGGCTTTTTGATGTTTTTGACAGGTACCACACTCACCAGTTTCTGTTTAAATTTTCGCGCAGTTGACAAAATCAATTTTTTTTATACTTTTTCTTTGACAACATTATGTCGCAGCAGGACACATTTGATGATTCTTTAGAACACACATTTCGTATATTAATCGCAACAGACAATCATATTGGTTATTTAGAACGAGACCCAGTTCGTGGCAAAGATTCATTCAACACATTTGAAGAGATTCTTAAAATTGCGAAAAGGGAACAAGTCGATTTCATACTTTTGGGTGGCGATCTTTTCCATCATAACCGACCTTCACGCATGTGTATGTACGAGACGATGCGTATGATTCGCCGTCACTGTTTTGGTGGACGAGAAAGCAAGATCTGGATCGCAAGTGATCAGTCCGTTAATTTCGCTGAAGAATTTTGTAATGCTAACTATCTTGATGAAAACCTCAATATTAGTATTCCCATCTTTTCGATTCACGGTAATCACGACGATCCCTCTGGCACAGGCAACCTATGTGCTTTGAACCTACTCTCTGTTGCAGGCATGGTGAATTATTTTGGTACAAGTCCAAGCATTGACGATGTGACCGTCAACCCAATTTTAATGCAAAAGGGTGAATCTAAGCTTGCATTGTTCGGGCTAGGAAATATTGGTGAAGAAAGATTGCATCGTAAATGGCGTTCTGGCAAAGTGAAATTTATGCGTCCTCAAGACGACGGAACATCGGATAGTTGGAGAGACTGTTTTAACATGTTTGTGTTTCACCAGAATCGTGCACGACACGGACCATCCAACCATATTCCTGTTGAGTTCCTGGACAGTTTTCTTGATCTTGTCATGTGGGGCCATGAACATGAGTGCCGTATCCAGCCAGAGCAGTATCAAGATTTTGCAGTGACGCAACCCGGATCCTCGGTAGCTACAAGTTTGAGCGAAAATGAAGCCGAGGCGAAACACGTTGCTATTTTGTCAATAGAAGGACGTTGCTATTCTTTAGAGAAAATTCGATTAAAGACAGTTAGACCATTCCAGTTCACCACAGTGTCACTCTCACAAGTGCCTACTTTGCGGCCTTCGGAACCTAAGGGCGTCCAGGTCTATTTAGAGGGAGTTGTTGAATCATTGATTGAACGAGCTAAATTAGAATGGGAAGAGCAGCAAAGAGCGGATTCGTATCACGACGAAGTGGGTGAACCAAACACGGAAATTCCGATGCCATTGATTCGTATTCGTGTTGATTACTCGGGTGGTTATGATACATTTAATTCTCAGCAATTTGGCAAACGGTTTATAGATAGAGTCGCTAATCCCAATGACATTTTAAAGTTTTATCGCGTTCGAACCGAGCCACGCACGGTGATGCAAAAGCCATCCGAAATGCTTCAAGATTTATCCATTGCTTTACCAGAACGTTTGGATAAATTCAAGGTGGAGGATCTTGTGAATGAAATGTTATCAAATGATTTAGTAATTTTGCCAGAAGCAGGATTGGAGGAAGCTGTCATGTCGCTTGTTGATAAGAATGACAAGGAATCCATCCGTAATTTCATCACAAAATCAGTAGCACGAACACGCGACGACATGACTGTTTTACCAGAGGATCTTTCACTAGACTATATTAAACGCAAATCATCGGAATTTAAAGAAAGCCATGATCAACCTCGGCGTCGAGTTAATGAGCAAGTACCACCCACACAAGAGATGCAAGGTAACACAACCAGCAATACCAACAGCAACAATAATAACAGTATAAATTTGGAAGACAATGATGATGAAGATGACATACTGTCTAATATGACCCCTTCTCCTCGTCGCTCTACCGAAAGGACGGCTAGATCAAGAAATACAACACCAGCATCAAGAAGACGAGTTGCAGTGGAAATATCTGATGGCGAAGATGATGAAGTCATTTCACACACAAATACACGCAGAAATACCCAACAACAAGAAAGTCAAGTCATTTCTTCCGATTCAGAAGAGGATAATTACGTTGAAGAACCCAAACCAACTAGAAAAAGAGCTGCTACGTCTACTGCAGAATCATCACAAGCTAGCACGGGCAAAAAACGAAGAGTGTTACCTGGTGCTTCGAATAACAAAAAGAAGCGCTAAATATTACACAATAATAGCTAAAGTGCCTTGATTATGTATTTGTTACAAAAAAAAATTGTTTATTTTTTTTTTTTTTTACTAAACTGTACATTTTAAAAATGGAAATGTGTTTTTGCCAATTGTTGTATTAGGGGGAGATTATATGTAGAATAGGGAGAGATAGTAGGGAGCAAAGAATAATTAAAATTAATAAGGGGAAGAAGTGGCTATTTACAAGTGGGAGGGTATGAGATTATGATGTGCTAGGTAGAATTTTGCGAATAAATTTCTTAATAATGTTAGTGGACTTCTTTTTGTCATCTTCGGCTTTGACAAATAATTTTGATTTGATTTTATGCTTGAGCCCTTTTTTCTTTTTGATAGTAGGTTGTGATGATATGACCTCATTGTTATTTGGTAACGGTGGCAACGGCTTATCCTGTATAATTGTTGTTGTGGGTGGTGGTGCTACGGTTGTCATAGCATTGTTTTCATATACTCTAAAAGATTTCTTCTCTTCCTTTATAGAATCCAAACTTTCAATTTGAGGGCGACCATAATCATTTGCCTCATTAAACCAAGAAAGACCTGGTGGTTTATTATTCAATTGCTGTTGTTGTTGTTGATGATGGTTATTGGATTGAATATCATTTTGTACAAGAGTGAAACCACCTTTTAGGATATCACGTAATTCCATGCGCTCCAGGGCCAGAAAGTGTTGTGATAATTGATGTAATAAATCCTTTTCTTCAAAAGTGGGTAAGCTTAATTTAGGTGGAGAAAAGTTAAAATCCAAAGAATCTATATCTTCATCTTCTTCGTCATCATTGACAGGAATATATTGTTTAAAACTTAAAAGATTTTCAGCATCCGTGCATGGCTTGTCTTGCAGAGTTTGAATGAATTCTTCATATGCCCAATCACGAGATTCTGGCACCTTAAAAGACAAAGGCGATGAAAGCTTTGGTAATCCTGTATCTGTAGGAAAGTGGAAATCACTAGAATCTGAATCGTAATCCATTATTATTATATGTACAGAAATAATAAAAAAACAAAAAAAAAAAAAAAAAAAAACAAAGATGATACAAGAAAGAAAAGAGAAAAATAATAGGCAATTTATATTTCTGTGATGTGGGGGGAGGGTTAAGCCCTCTAATTTTGTGCCATGGTAACACAAGTTTATTATCGGGATGGATGAACCGAAAAGTGTAACTCTATGATAAAAATGGATAATGTTTATTTGTTGTAAAAGACAGTGATAAAAGGATATACGAACAAGAACAGAATGATTGAAAATATAAAGAATATAGTGAATAAATTGCAGAAGCCTCTTTTTGATAATTCTTTCTTTTTACTACAATTTTCTTCTTCTAGTAAATTATTATAATTGGATAATGTTTTTATATGATCATCAATCCAGATAAATGAATAAGATGCATCTTTTGTAATTATACGAGGGTGCATGATTAAACTATCTCCTGCTGTTTTTGACATGTCGTCGTGAATATACACTTGTTCTGGGTGCACTATAACGGTTTTCTCGGTGTCTGAATGATGGATCATTTTTCAAGTATAGAAAAGAGAAAAAGAAAAAAATGAAAATCAAGAATGAAGAATGAATTGAATTATTCATACCATAAAATATGTTAAAGAGCACGAACTTGCCTTACGCTGTTTTTTGCCTGTTTGCCTATACTACCCCCTTTTTTTTTTGTTAGACTCCTTTAAATAAATACACAACATTCGTCGGTATGCATTTTCCGAATTAGAAATCTTGTGATAAGGGGGGAGTAAAAATATTTTAAAAGGGTTTCTCTTTTTTTCATAGCTGAAATGATTGGTGGAGTTTCAATGAATATGGCCGCATTATATCACCTATAAAAACCAAAGGGAATAATTCCAAAATGTCAAACCTTTCAACTACGTTATATTTATCTATAATGAATTTTCCATTTAACACAAATATATATAGACAGATACAGATTAAGGGGAAGGGGTTATCTTTTCCTCTTCTTATAATATTATGTTGTAATTAGTTACTATGGTTATTAATTATCAACAGAAAATGTCAGCCATTACATCAGACGCCTCTACTAGTACAACAATAGACGATGAAGACGAGCATCAGCGAAATACAACGAGTAGTGACGACGAGCAAGATAATAATATTGCCCCTGTTTGTGGATGTGGTAAAATATTAGAAAATGGTTGGCAATGCGACGATTGTAGAAGACAATGCCCAATCTGTAATAGAGTTTTATCTTTAGACCCTAATGAATATTGTGAAAGATGCTATAGAAATTGTCAATTCCATGGATTATATACTATAACTACAGGCTCAATTCATTGCCCATTATGTGTACATAATAATAATAATACTAATAATAATAATAATAAATAAGCTAATTTACAGTCTGTATCAAGCAGATCTTTTTTAACTTGCAGCACCTCCCCTCATCATCGGAACATTGGTTCCGGTTGATTTTTTTGTGTGATATAGACGTGCACAGACAAAAGCTATCAACGTGATCTAATTGTATACCGTAATGATGATGGATCACCCACATCTCTGTTGTCTCCAAAATAAATGTGGAACCTCATCAGATGACTATACAATAAATCCTGGAACCTAAATAGATAATTATAATACACTCTCCTCCCCCAAATTCTTTCTGTTTGCTGCTTTACAAGTAAATATTAAAATATTTGTTTATTTGTTTGTTTTTATTATAATAAACACACAGACCTTTTTATATTATAAACAATAAGCGTAAATATACATCGGGTCATTGTTTCCGTTTAAAAGTTACTGTATTCTGTGGCTGTGAATATGGTACTATATAAAAAGAAGCACCTTCTTATTACTTAATAGGCTATGACATGAGTATGAATAATATTTAGTATGTGGGTCATAATTAAAAATTTACCCATCTTTTTCACTCTTATTACTATGGCCTTACTGTACAGAGACAAAAAAAATGGTAAAAAAAAAGGTTAGTGTAACCAATCATCTGATTCCTTACATGTAAGCGTTTTTTTTTTTTTTTTTTTTTTGTGTTGCAATAACGTTATTTTTATTAATAAATATGGTTAAAACTTTCATCCCAATGATTCCAAGATAAAGTGGTAGCCGATTGCTGTATATCATGTGTTGACCGTGAAATAATTTCATCATTCGATATTAACGTGTTTTGTTCATCAAAGTACTTTGCAAGGCCCTGGGTGCATTCTTCTACTGTGCTTCTTGTTATTTGTTGCTGCTGCTTGTCACTTATTTCATACAAGTAATCCTTTGTCTTCACTAGAATGGGGCTTGAAGCTGTCATACCACTCACCATCATATTCATGGCAACATCACGACATTGAGGGTGCCTGTCAATATAGTAATGAACGTCATCTGTCATCAGACACGTATATCCGTACAAATAGTCTGTCTTTAAAAACATGCCACTGGAGGACCCAATCATACTATAACTGTCTTCTATACCATCTTTTTCTGATTGGAATCCTACAATAGAATCCATATTTTTTTTCCATACGTTATATCCGAATTCAAGATCCTCTACAGATGAAACCACCTAATAATATACATATAGATTAATGTCCTATTCTTTTTTATTCTAATATACTACTTACATTAGCATCAACAATGTATACGGCATTGGTCTGTACATGTTTGATAGGATTGAATCGATTATTGACTGACCTGAAGCTCTTTAAAGTCACTACTTTGATAGGTTTACGTATACGTAGCTTGTTAAAATATGCTGCATTCAGTCGGAAACGTTGACCATGTTCATCCTTAATAGTTCTCTTATTCAATATAATCTGATCTACTTTGTTCGATGAAGCATAAAGTTTCAAGATACTCTCCAAATACTTGGTATCAATGACGTCTTGAGTCAATTGAAGAAGAACAGAAAATTGTTCTGTTTTAGGGTATTTTCGGCCGTAGCCCCGACTTATCGACTTATCACAGACGTATGACACACGGCCATAGTTTCTCCAGCGGGTATTGGGTGTATAAAGACCGCCTTGCTCTAATTTGGCTAACATTTCTCTCTTTGTTCGCGTCCATAAGCCAAACAGAAAGCCATCATAGTTCTCTCGCCATTCACGTTGATGTAAGAAATGAAAGTTCCATGGTTTTGTTTCACTGGTATAGTGTAACACCTTGGCTGTATTTTTTGCCACAAATCCAACTGCCAATGCGGAAAAGTGCTATGTAAAAGTATGAGTTAACACATCATTATTCAGTCAGGTAGTATATATTACAGTAAATTTAATCATAAGGTTATAATTTCCAGGTAATGGGTTGGCAGACTGATTAAAATAATAATTGAGAAAACCTTGATCTCCTTTATTATAACTTGGAGCATCTGCGTATGTAGCCATCATATCCTTGTAGGTTTCTTTGTTAGGTTCAGCAACAAATACACCTGTATTTAATACACCACCAATATCTACAGCAGCTGTAAATTGAGGATATTCGAATAATTCATCAATAGGCTACACCAAATGTCAATTTTTAATGCGTGTTTCAAATCAAGAAAACTTACTTGTACGACCATTGTGTCAGCATCCAAATAAACAACCTGTGACAAAGAAAAAGGTCAAATGAATAAAATCTTTAACTTGGTTTACTTTCTACCTTTTTGTATTGGGTCAAATTCCATAAATTTAGTTTTGAATATCTGCAAGCCTTATTGAACCCTTTTCTACGTGCGGCATCTGAATCCCAAGGATAGTCCACCTATAATCATTAGTTGATAAAAATATCTTTATATATGTATATTTATATACCTGGTTGACGTTTATGATTTTGGCACCAAGATATTCTAATTGGCTTCTAGTTGTTTCTGATACCTCATCTAAAACAAGTACAAGAATATCGTGCGTAGTGTTGGTTTTTACAAGTGAATATACCAGCACTTCAGTAGCTTCTCCCTAGATTCGATTAAAAAGAAAGAAAGTGACAGGGACATGTCTAAAGAAGTTTACCATCACGTCGTCGCATAAGAAGGTGGCAAAGGCCATCTTCCCTTGTTCTAAGGTTACTTGTTGTTCTACAATAGTAGCATCTTGTTGTTTCGCCACAATATTTTCATTATCCTTGGTCGTTCTTGTTGTTGAATTAAAGGTATAAAAGCATACAATAGCAAAGAATAGAAAAGATAATATTTTCAGGCCCTTTTTATTTACATTATATATCATCTTTGCTTCTCAACAGAAAATAAAAAGAAAAAGAAAGAGGAGGGAAATAATATTTTTAATTGGACACCCAACAAAAAAAAAAAAAAAAAGATCTACGCCGCTTTAATAACCGCATTTGAATTCATTAACATGTCTGGTTCTTCTTTCTTTAACTGATTTTTGATTCGTATAATATAAACAATGGTAAATATAGTAACAATAATTCCAATAACAGATAATGTTGAGTTGCTGAGAATAACTACTGTATCTATATCGAACTTGAAAACATAAAACAATTTCAGTCCAAATTCAAGTTCTAGTATGAATACGTTAATGACCGTTAAAAGTCTATAATGGTATCGACAATAAGATGAATTCTGCCAATAAAATTCCATTCGATCTTGTTCAATTTCTGTATCCAAATACACAACTGGTTCATACGATATCAAATCTTTTGCAAAGTAGTACAATATTGGTTTCAAGACAAATGTTTTGATTCGTATAGGTATCAATGTGATGCTGCATACAATGCCAATTCCTGCAGTTCTTGAAATATAACACATTATTAGATATTTTTACATTTTCATATAATAAAAGGGCTTATTACATAAAGGACTCTCTCATCAAAAGTAACTTTGGATCTCCATTTAGAATAGCCAACGAAACAGAAAGAATAAATCCTATTATTATTACTCTAAATATCGTTGCATACTGTGTATATATATTCATATATGTACCAAAGATTACAGCAACACCTATTGAATCAATACGTTTTAAAAATATAGCCTGAATGATAACTGATATGATTGTAGGTGTAGTTGATAGAACAAGTGCCCAAACAGCTGGTAAATGCGATTTTAATATATAATACAATGCAATGGGTATAATAGCATTCATGACAACAATGTAACTTATTTTCTTAAACAAGAACCACCTCTTTTGCTTTTTAGATGAAAGCACATTAGTATGAGTTGACTTGGACTCTACTTTTTTTAGAGGACAAGAATTTTGATAGAGTGTTGAATCATCGTCCAACTTGGAAGATCCTTCTTCTTGATGTTCAAAGAGTGGATATGTATTAGTAGTAATAGGCATTATGGAAAAAAAGAAAAGAAAGAAGAAAAATAGGGGAAATTGTATAAAAATGCATTAAGGAGTTCCGTCATATGTACCGTTCAAAATATGTCTAACTTTTTAACTGATCTATTAAATGAGATCGCCAATTAACATAATCGGCATATCTTTTCGTCTTTTTATAATCTTGTTGGTTGATCATGGAAACAATGCCTGAAATAGGTCTTCTAGGAGCTGCCTTAACTTCGGCCTCTTCCGATTCTTCTACACGTTTTTTCTTGGTTGCCTTTTTATTTTCCTCTTCCCCTTCAATAACCGTTGCTTTACCTCGTTTTGAAGAACGCGTTGATTTTGTTGATCTTGCTTGTAATTCACTTAATTTTTCTTTACTTGTTGTCTGAACGATTTTGATCCTCTTATTTAACTCAACTTTACTACAACTGCATAATGAATGTAGCTTATCTTTGTTTATAGTATTCTAGAGAAAACAATGGAATTAGCCTGTAATCAAGTTTCTTTTTTTTTTTTTTTATTTTTCTTACACCAAACGCTTTTGCGCATAAAAACACGATCGCGCCTTTCCAGCTTGATGATTCAACCTCTTTGCTTGCATTGATCTTTCTCGCGCCTGCAAATTGTTCAAGATAGGCTCCAGAAAAGTCATCCCACAATTCCAAGACAGGCTTAGACATGGTGGTGGATCCCAATGCGACAAGTAATGTATCAAATGTCACTGTAGGTTGAATATTCAATTGTTGTCGGACCAAGCTCAAACACGTTTCATAAGCTGAGGCAGTACAACCTGAAAGCTGGCTCGCTAATTTAACATCCCAATCGTAATTTTCCAAGCTATTTGAGATATTAGCTTTGAATGCCGGTATTTAATGTACAATTGAAGAACCTTTCATAAGCTAATTGGATGCTAATGACCACCTTCAAGTTAGGGCCTTTCTCAAACAGCTTATTAGACAACGAGTTAAGTTGACCTTGAAACTGTTGTGCTCTTTGTTTGATCTTGACATCGTCTTGTAAATTTAACCTGCTTAGGCAATGCGAGAGTGGATCTGACATGGTAAAGCAAGAAAAAAAAAAAAAAAAAAAAAAAAGTTTGATTGCCTACAATTTTTTTCAACTTAAGGTACAAACTAGCTATGCGTGACTTGACTATTTCAAGGCTCTTTTGGTTTATATGTAACAGGTAAGAAGAAACACCAAAGATGAATATCAATAATTATACAAACAAACAGTTTTAACACAATCATAGCTCGTTTCAGCCTTATTCCATTTTAATATAATCGTATTTTGTTGTTACAGATAAGAAACGCTTTTGCATACTGCAGCAGACTGACAACTTTCCCTTTAAATTTAAGAAAAGCTTAATTACACTAAGGCATTACACAAACGGGCCTCTTTTCCCGATGAGATAATTGTTACATGACGTGTAAAAGTTCGAATTGAAATATCTATTATATAATATACATTTTACCCAGGAAGTTTTATTGTTTCCCTTGTTATTGTTACTGGAGTAGGCCGGGTTTATAATGACAAGATTATAATGGAGCTGGTATTTATCCGTGAATTTTTCCATATATAAAAGGGAAAAAGGGTGAGGCCGAAACCTATTTTGGTTCCTTTTTTTCTCTCTCTTTGTAAATCAATGAGATGAATATTGAAGCACGGCCCATCGCAGTCTATCCAAAGTTCCATGACATACAAAAAGAACCGGACTCTATCGACAGCAGCATCTACCATCTATTATCACTCTACTCTAATGAAAATGTTTTAAACAAACACCGCACTGTCAAAAAACAAAAGTCCTTTCGTCCAATTTCATTCCAACAAACAAACAGAAGTTGGCTGGGAGAAATGAAAAAACCAACAACAGCATATCGTACTAGTAAGAAGCGAGTTACATTTAGCAAAACAGTGACTATCATCCCCACCGAATCAAAACAAACACATTCAGCCACCTTATTTGAAGGTGATATCTATGTAGACGCCCTTGAACATCTTGACTAAAAAAAATGAGAGAGCGGCCTTTCTTTTTATTTGTTGTTATTATGATTGTATATACCCCACAACAAAAATAAAAATGTTAGTCTTAGCCGTCGTACAGGCCAAAAAATTGCATGATATTCCATATTCTTTTCTGTAAGTCCTTGTGAAAGGGCTTTTACGGTTTGAAGATCTACCCCAAAAAAACATATCATTGATGTGACGTATGTATAGACGCTTGTCTATTATGTACTATATGGCTTCGCTTTTGTTTTTTACAAACAAATAAGATGAAATGTATTACAGCGCCTGCAATGTACTACTGCTATACATTTTGCTGTCAACAAATGGTGCTATAACAACTTGGCTAAATCCATATGTCTGGTGACGTTATGATATCTTGAGCATTCTGCAAGCATCTACGTAGCTCATAACCCATTTCAAGTTTTAGTATTCACTTACGCATTATATTCTGACACTAAACAAAAAACGCACGTTAATTCTTGAATATTTTGTATAAATACTACATATGCTTATATCGTATTATTACACAAAGTAGCTGAATGGGACGTTCTGTTCGAAGAGAGATGGAATCTGCATTGGCTTCCAACTGGAAGTGGTAATATTATAGATCAACAAGGTTGTAAATGTAGTACAATTTTATTTATTTATATTTTGAGCACATAATAATGTCAACAACTATTGGATTGCCCGAGGTAATTCTAGGAAGTGAGTGAATCTAAAATCTTTTTGATAGGCCAAAAGGTAAAAAGGATATGGAGGGGGGAGACGGTGAGATGGGGAGAAGTAATAAAAGTCTAAATGTATTAAGGCATACATAATAAATACACGGTGATTTATAGGTAGCCTTCTTGCGATGTGGCTGCCTTGACAGGCCCAAAAACCCTCATTGCAAAATAAAGAGACAGACTAGCAATCCAATCATAATAGCAATTTATCTTTAGGTGAATTATTGTTTTATTAGTAATTTGTATATTGTATAGTGGTTTAGATTAACTAGTTGGATATCTTTGACTTTTTCTCTAAGCGTCTTGCTTTAAGGGTAAATTTAGAATCTCCTACAATAAACCGGATCAGATCTGTCAGATGCTCCAATTCGCCTATGATTTCTTCTGTTGCACAACCCATTGCGAACCATGGAAGATTCTTGTACCTCAAAAGTTCTTGTGGTCTGTCTTGCTGGCGTCTGTGGCGTAGTACTCTTAACCTTGCTGCTCTTGCTGATGGTATGAACGATGGTAAAGGTATTTTATTGCTTAAAGAGGCAGATAGCGTGTAAAAATGTAACAAAATCGAGGCAACCTACAGTTGGACAGTAAAATGGTCACCTAGATTATTCAATATTATGTTTTTTTTTTCTCTATTACCATGTCTCTTCTGTAGAGATACTTATCCAAGTTTCGAACTGTCTTCTTGACATCTGGTGACATGCTCATCAATATAATTCTTAGACTAATCATACGATCCAAAAGATTATTGGTAGATACAATTATTTCCTTGTAGAATTCTTTTGGAAAAGGGCCTTTGATACGGGGCTCATGGTCCGTTAATTCTAAAAGAACATGGCAGGTTACTAGCATCTTTTCTAGTTTACGCTCTATTTGGTTTGCTTCTTCAAACTCATCCTCTGTTGGAAAAAGACCTTCGTCATGATACAAAAACGTTCCCATCACGTATGAATAGTAGTCTCCTAGGTCACTCACTACGGCTGCTAGTGACTTTCTAATAGCTTCTCGGGCGATAAATGGCCATACAGCCCAATTCAAAAATAACGATGTGAATAGACCAATGATTAAGGTCAGTGTTCTTTGCCTATATATGAATAACTTGTGTTAGTCAATTGTTCGTAGTGTCTTCTAATTGCTATGTACATTACCAAACCATTGCTGAGACATCTTCAGGGTATAATTGAAAGATATAGTTGCTTAAAGCAATGACCACGTAGGTAACAAGAGTTATAATAGCCACCTTACTATATGAAGTTGAAAAATGTATATAGAAGAAAGGCAGTGCTAGCATATAATGGAAATCAAATCAAAACAAGTTGTATTTCATAAAAAAAATGTCGCATACCTAACACTACAGCAAATCCTGATATCAAGACACCACTGTTTCTATCAATCTCCAGCACCGCCCATGCCGTAAAAGCTCCAATGATTGTAGACAGTAACCTCCATAAACCAGCTGATAATGTTCCTCCGCTACAAATATAGTTTATACCCAGTATTTACCTTGCTCTAATAACAAGTCATATTTACCTTGTTGGATTCATTACTGAAATTGTCTTGTTTATACAATATCATTATATTAGAACATCATCAACCGTTGCATTCATGATAATCTCACTTACAGTTAATGCAGCCCATGGCCCTCTTACAGCAGCGAACCAATAATTAAATTCAGGTAACCACGCTGGAATAGTTAATATACCTACTGCTACAGAAAGCTTCAGCGCAAATTTAAACTCGTAACTTTGAAAATATCGCAGCATTAACCACAGCTTGTATCTAAACCTCAAGATGAATGGAACCTTTGCTTCTTCTGCATTTGCTGGGGGCAAGGGTCCAGACTCTAACTCTATCAATAAAGAAGTGTTGTCTTGTTTATTTTTCATTGCCGCAGTCATCCTTCTTCTACGAATTCTACTATCTGTTCCAGTAATATCAAAGACATTCCCCTCTTCTTGATCCTGCTCTATAGACGTTGACTGTTGGTTTCTCTGATTCGTCGCAATTCGTGATAGCTGATATTCTTCTTCAATGTTTTTTTGGTTATCAGCCAAAGGTAAATTACTCGCCAAATAATCAAACGAATAGCCTCCTCTGTCCCGAACATTTTGATAATTTGTCGAATAAAACCATTTTCGCCATGTCTGTGTGGTTATTTGAGGCATGTACCACTTTTTCTTTCTTGTTTCCTTATCATTGTGTGTCTTTTCCTGCAACTTTCTCATTTCTACGGCCATTCTCTGCAGATTCGAAGCAACTTCTCGCAATGTAAATACAAAAAAGAAAACTAGAAATAGCTCATCACGAACTTCTATATCGAGCTGTTCTCCACCCATATGCGTCAAGTTGATTTTATAAAGGGCTTGCATACGCTCTTTCTCATTTTTGTCAAATTCCTCAATTCGAAGTTGCATGGTGTCAGCACAGTTGCACAAAAAGGACAGGTTTCTTTTCTTCTTTTCCATATAGTGTTGATATTCCTTGTTTTTAATTGTGCGAATATCTAATACGTGAAGTAAGTACTGCCACAGACTCGTATGGTGGACATCTCTATCATCGTCATTGGGTATATCTAATTGATCACTCAAGCTGTCTCGAATGCAATCCAATACGGAACCGCACTCAATAGCAAGTGATAGTAGCGGGCCCCTCAATCTCTCCAAATATGTCATTAAAAGTCTCTTCTCGTTGCATCCAATAGTACGTTCAGGTTTTTGAGGCGGTTTCGGTAATGTAGGTGATAGGTTGAGAAGAGACCTTAATGAGGTCACTGTGTTCTGATTGCTATCTTTTGTGTTACTTTCTTCTTTTAAAAGTGCTTCGGCGTTTTGTTCATCTGATTGTGATGAATGTTTGCCAGATAAGCTTGGTCTACTTTTGTGCGGGATGTCTAATGCTATTAAGTTTAACTCATGTAGGTAGACAGTACTATAGATTTTACTTTACCAGTTGGATCAGTGTCATGTAGGTCACTATTTTCTTCCGCTCTGAATAAAGAACGCTTGTATGGGCGAATATAAATACCTTTTTTCATATAACTGTTGGTCGCTTCCTTTGCGAATGTACGTATATTCAGCTGTTCGCCTTCAAAGTTCTCTGATTTGTTTTGAATGTGCTCAACAAATGCGCCGTTTTTTTCTTTTTTTTTTTCGTTGGTTTCTGAGGTAGTATCGTTATGATTAAATAACATTTGTTCAGTCTTTAAGCTGTCGCTCAAGATAATGAGATGCTTTGAGACTGTATTCAGTAGTTGTCGGATCGGATTCAATTCTGCAGAGTTAGAGTACGCGTAGGAGACTTCATACTTGGCTTCTTTGTAAGCATTGTTTACTTTTACCATACCTTGTCTAATTTTCTCTGCTGTTGCATGAAGCTCTTTATAATGAGTTGTATTATTGCTATTTGTTGTTGGGTGCACAAAAAATTGTGTTGTAATCAAATCTAGCATTTGTTTGGTATTGTATAAGGTATCATTCAAAGTACGCCCTTTTTTTTTTTTTTTTTCTTGTTTAGTATTTGCATGCCTAATCTTTTTTCCATTCACTTTGTAACCTACCTAAGCCATCCATTGCGGTTTCTGGCCAAAACACCAAGTTCACCAGCAATGACACAATTGACCCGATCACGAACGGCAGCCCAAATTGGGATGACAAATTTAAATGGTTGTTTGTCAAACCTACCGAATTGACCATTGTAAACAAGATAGTGATCATAAATTGTAATGAGAAGAAAAACAATTTTGGAAACTTTTGTCGTAATGTTTGGGCGATAAAAACACCCACGACTAGAAAAATACAGTTGATAGCTGCTCCGGCATGTGAATTAGGATGTGAATTGTTATAAGCTACAGCAGCACTAACTCCTGCCAGCCCATATACAATAGCAGAGGCAGCTCCTAAGACTGATGTGATCGTAGCATCTATTTGTGCTCCCACCGTTCTTCCGGGGTGACTCAAGAGACAGCCTGCAGATACGATGAAAGGCGCTTGTCCTAGCGCTGTTCCAACAGGACGAATTGTACAAAACAAGGTAGAAATAAAAAACGCTATTGTACACTTCAAGATTCTGCGTATGATGCGAGCAGGAGCTTTTCTTTGAAGATATGCAAGTAGAGCTTCTTTTTTTGTTCTGGGCTTTATCGTTTCAGTCGGAGCACTACTAGGAGGCGTAGTTGAAGTGTATTTTTGCTCACTTTGATCAGTAACATCTGTATGATTATCCGTTATATCCATTTCACTACTACTGCTGAACTCGTCACCACTTCCACTCGTATCGTACTTGATATCTTCATGTTTGGAAGCTGTTGATATATCTTTTGAATGGCGCATAACGTTTTCAATTTCGTCTTCTTGAGGTTTTCTTCTCTCCGATATCATGATATCAGTGCTGTCAACAACAGCCAAATCAAAAAAACTGCACACACAGATCATTAAAATCTCCAAGCTTTCTTTTGAAAGTTTAATTGTGTTTACCCTTCTCTGTTCTCAATTTCCGTAGGGAAACCATTTATTGCTTTGCTCATTTAATGGCGTAGAAAAAAAGAAAGAAAAGTAGTATCTAAAGATATTTTTTTTTTTGTATTTATTATTATGTCAGCGATTAGAACTCCGCTAAGTAGTTTCCCCACAAACGCGCATTTATTAAGCAATCAAGGGAATCTTATAGCAAGCAGATATTTCGATGGCTGATGTTTATGTCTTGTATAGCTTGGAAGCAATATAAAATTATGTTCAAATGGGGGATGTTTTTGTTGCTTTTGCACTTGTGATCTTTGTAAATTTCACTCGATCTTCATTAAGGTTTGACGGTTTCATTAAGCAACAACCCATAAATTGTGGCACATATCGTATAATTGATTGACTTTTATTCTAAGACATTTACTCCAAGAGAGTACAATAATAAAACTAGCAGGTTTTTATTTTTTCGTAAAGATTTAAAGTCCTGTGAAGCCATCTATGTATGTAAAATATGCTACTACTCTGTGATGTTATAAAAAAAAAAAAAAGATATTTTGTTTAAAAGTTATTATTAAACAAGGGAGCTTTAAGCGATTAAGGTAACAGACCTATAGACAGTTTTGCCTAATAGTAGCATCACAAAATATGTTAATACTCTAACTACTGATAGGATTGGTCACACAATAAAGCAGACAGAGGCATATCCAGCTAGTCTAAAATGAGAAGCAAACTTCTTTAACTAGCAAACAATGTCTAATATTCTGCCATAAAAAAAAAAAAAAAAAAAAAGAACCAGAATGTCCCCAAAAGTTGCTAAGAAGTGTCTCTATACATGGAATCATAGTTCATATTGAATAGCGATACTGTATACTCTGCTTATTATCCTCCTTACTAGGGAAAGAAGAAGGATCTCATCATAGTAGAGATAGATGTACATAAAATTTATCAAGATAGGGAAGGTATACCTCGAATCCGAAATGGGACGAAGTTACCTTGATAATTATTAATACATCTTTAGCATAGCAAATTATCCTTCATGATAATGATGCATTTGGTATTTAGTTCTTGAATCAGCATGCTCGTGTAACGATCGACTTTCTGCATTTTCGCGTGGATTTGTTTGGTAAACAAAAGGGAAATAATAAAGCCTGTTCAGCTACTGATTACTATTCGCAGTCGTTAGATATATTGTTTAATCTCTTTGTTGATCATATCGATTCTTACCTTGTATAAAAGAGAAAAGATTCCGAGAACCAACATTTGGCACGGTCCTTACAAGTTAGTCATGATGTCATATAAACTTCTTTAAAATCCAAATTTGTTCATGCAAGTATGCGCAACATCGTTAAAAGAATACGTCTTCGATATAACTGTTTCGGAAGATGGTAAAGCTTATGTAAGAGTTATTGCACACATCGAAAAAAAGAAAAGTGATTCGTGATACCTAAAATTCGCATAATGAAGCTGAATTCAATAAAGGCAACAATGAAAGATTTGCTTCTTGGCTAAAGCTACGACTTGCTTCTTTTATTTATTGAAGCCTTTGAACTAATAAACACATGGGGGGGGGGAATGAGTTTACAGTGTCGAATTTGACTGAGTTGAACTTTAGCAGCAATCTTCTTTATCAAGGTTGAACAAACATAAGTATCACTATGAATATTTAATGTTTCCGTATAGTGCGACATCAACAAGAGATTCATGGTGCAGAGTTAGCGTCATAGATAAAAAGACACCCTGTCAACGGTTGCTATATGTAGATGTACAGAAATAATCGGGATAGGTCTTCAGTTACTGTATAAAGAAGAAGGGAATCAGCTGGAGTTTGTATAAAGATGGTAATGTAGTGTGCTACAGAGACTCTTGGCTTAATAAACCTTGTTACACCAAGGGGAAGTGATGGGTCAATGACTTCAAAAAATCGTGTAACAAGGGAAGTTTAGATTACTTTTTTTTTCTAAGAATTAAAAGATTTATAGTTATGACGGCTTCCTTGAACTTCATCTAAACAGATAGTATTAAACCCAGCAACGTCGAATCAAAACTTGCGTGAAAAGATCGCGGACAAAAGGACTGGAGGAGAATAACATACATTGTATTACACACTTTAAGAAGAAAAAACAAAGAGAACAAGGCTATCATAAGGACAATTACTTCTATGAAAAATGGGATTTTATTAATAGAAGCATTTTAACATTTTGTATAAAAGTTTTTTTGGAGATTACACAAAACCATTTCATGCACATAACGAATTGCAGTAAATATACATATAAACAAGCCAAGTCCATCAAAGAAGCCTTATTAGTTGTACAATTTGTAACAGTCGAATAATTAAAAAACGAATTGAGACTCCATTTAAAGAAAAATTACTTTTTGAACAAAAAGAGGATCGAGGCACACCCAATAACAACAATAAAATCTGTTATTTCTCGGTTCTTCCTATTTTTCCCTTTTGTTTTTTTCTTCTTCTCTTTGTTAAACAATGCCATTATTGAACTATTTGTTCAAATCAAAAGACACCGATAGTTTATCAACTCAATTACCACAGAGAAAATGGCGTTGGTGGAATATACTTTCCTTCCTTGTATCTCTATTAATTATTGCACAATGTATCAATATATTCTCAACCTTTCAAGTGCTAAATCAAGATCATTTCCCTATTAGAATCGGTACCTAAAAAAATATTCATCGTTTATACCGTAGAAACTAATCCATTCATTCTTAGTGAAAAGACAATACCCCTTTAAAGCATATACTCATTTAGACACCAATGTAGAAACAAAAATCGAAAAAGACACTCGAGTATACCATGTGACAAAAGAATTTGGCCCTGCAACCTTAACAGAGTTAGGCAAAACAGTAACAGCTCTAGCAGCTGCACAACAAGCTTCAAATTCAACAAAAGTCGCCGTAGTGATGCCATTTTATACTTTTACTAGAAGACTTGTTACTGACAAAGAAATCGATATGGTCATGGACATTCGTGGAAAAAAACCTGGCCAAATCATGTCTGTTGAATTTCGAGTTTGGAAAATGATGTACGCCTTTAACCCTCCAGTTCAAGCACCAAGCGTTTATGAATGGCAAATGATAAACAACGTCAACACATCTGTCCTTATAACACCCCAACGACCTCCTGCTCCAACAGATGTTATACCGGTTTATATGATTGGCTCGGCTAACAGAAGACCTTTCAGTCAAGCTTTCAAATGTCGTACTGTAAGCGAAATGAATATCGAAAACGAACTTCCTCTTGAATGGAGGGATCAATATTTTGCAAAAGCAGCTGCTACTTTTTTGGCTCACAAAGCCACGGCATCGGATGAAGAATCTATTTTTGCACCTATCCGTATCGTACCCAGAGTCGATATTGTACATATTCATGGTGCCTCAAACGCATATGTTGCAAAATTTTTGCAAGATAAAAAAGAAGCGGACGATCTAGGACCTAGACCTCCCGCAATTGTGTATACAATGTACAACCAAGAAGAAGAAATGCAGTACACAAACACATTCCGCAACGTCAGAAAATTTTTGGACCACTTATCAGACAGAGATGCACTTCGCAAATACGTATATGGTGGAAAAATGTACATGTCAAAGCTCGCTATGGACTTTGCTGAAGCAGTCATCTATCCCAATCGTACCATGGCAGCTGAAGTTGTCGAAGGCCGTCGCGACTTTCATTTAAAAGAACTCGTCATGGATGCGCTATTAAAAAAAGCAGATGGCGCACGATTTTACGGCATCAATAGTGCCATCGATTTCCACAGCACAGAACATCCCTTCATCACCGATAAACTTATCAACCGTACTATGGGCTTTCCAAAATATGCCTATGATGCCATACTAGACCAACCCTATCTTTTTTCATCTTCTCCTTTACGACCTCTCGCTCTCGAACCTCCCTCTACTGAGCAGCAAGAACCTACTTACTGGACGCTTTCTGAAGACCCCAATGATTTTGTACACGTGCAAAAAGACCGCGCAAAAAGCTTTTTAATAAGAAGAGGCATTTTAACTGAAGAAGACCTCACTCGTCCTGTCGTTCTGTATAGAGGCAACCTGGAAAAACGTAGAGGCATCGATACGCTAGTCAACGCCGCTCCCCTTTTCGAACAACTCAATATGCGTCTCGTCATGATGGGTGAGCGCAAAAACTACCCACTTGACAAATTAAACACGATTCGCAAAGAATACCCAGACCACATCACTATGTTAACCAACGACAAACAAATTCGTCAACTGAGCGTCTTTGTCCGTGCTGCTGCTGATTTCGTCATCGACCCTTGGACCAAATCAAACCATGATGATACCATTATGGCAGAAGGCATGATTTTTGGTGCTGCTGCTATCACACTAGGTATCGGTAAACTCAAAGACGCCATGATCAATCGCCCTCTCCATCGCGATATCTCTATTTCTTACCTCGACCCTGACGTCATATCAGAATTGGGTGCTGTCGTTACCAGTTACGAGTATTACAACAGTTATTTATACAATAACGGTCAAGGTACACTTGAAACGGCTCTTCGTGATGCATCGCTTGACTTTGAAAAACTCATACAAAATAATGCCCTTCGTGAAGAATTCGTCTTGCGCATGATTCGCAGTGCTGTCAATTTAGGATGGGACAAAGGTCGCTTCCATGGTCCTGTTCATGAATATAACCAAGTTTATCAATTAGCTTTAGAAGATAGATTTATTCCCACCATGAGAAGACATGAAGTAGAGCAAGAACATGAGTTAGTCTCACGTTTACAAGACTCATTTGACAACTAACACATATTACATCAAAATCATTCTTAATAAAAATAAAAAAAAAACAAATTGCATTTTCTCTAAGGTATTATTTTACAAGTATACTACTGTTCTTCATTATAAGAATTGCTATACATCCCTGTCATTAACATATCTACAAAAAAGTTATATTACGGGTTTCGGTAAATAAATAGAGACTACTTACTGTAATTTTTCGAGCCTAGAAAGCTTTCATCAGTTGCTTGCTGTAACGGATTTGCCTGAACGGATGATGCACTTTGCAAATGAGGTGATATCATTCTATAGCCTTGTGTCTGTTGTACCGGCATCATGCTCGGATGAACTTGTGGATGCTGTATGACGGGCTGCGGTGCTGTTTGACCGAGGTTCATATGAAGTCCAAAATAATTAGGTAAATTGTTATACGTGAGTTCAGGTTGATTATTCGAAACAGGGGCTTGGGTCGTTTGTTGTGGCATTGTTTGCTGCATGGATGGCGATTGTATGGGGTACTGGAAAGGTGGTGGTGAAGATACAGAGGAAGTAGATGAAGCGAAATTTTCTTCATTTGGGTTGTGCAATGGAAGTTCTTTTAAACCTTGTTTCTTTCTCCATTCATTGGTGTTTCTTCGCAGGTTATAATCAATAGTCAAAAACCAGTATTTCTCAAAGAATTCAGCAGGGAGTTCCCAGTTGCCAGCGATGGCAGGGTCGCCACCATGGAAAACGCACCCACTTAACAGAATTCGGAAACAGTCGTCCAAATCAACCTGGTCTCTGTATAATATCATTCGGTCGCGCATGTGAGGTGTTGGGACTAAGTCGATACGAGGGTCATGGGGAATAGAAAGCTATTAAAAAATAAGTTAGTTGTCATAAGAAAATGGCGGGTTGAGTTTTGTACCTGTAAGATGGTCGGCTGGATAGTAAAAGATGTTGTTCGCATACCCACACATGCAGATTGCAGTCGGAGTCGAAGGCGTAATGCCTGGATAGCAGCCAAATTAGATGTAACAGGTTCCTGAAGTTGTCTCATGATATGAGGCAAAGGTGTTTCCAGATGTGGTTGATAAGGAGAATTGTCATATTGAGACTCTAACCTTTCTTGTTCAGACATTGGTGAGAGAGGAGGCATGCTGATATTATCCTGTGGATAACTAGTAGCATATGGACCATTGTTGGTAGAGGGATACCAATTATGTTGCTGCTGCTGCTGTTGTTGTTGTTGTTGAAGATCGGTTTGTGGACCTTCAGCAACTGTATGAACACCCTCCCTGGTGATAATGACGGAGCCTGGAACTAGATTTGGAGGCATAGGATTTGTGCCGTTCATCAGAGGGACATCAGGGGAATTATTAGCAATTTTGTGAGTCATTGGAAGCTTATTTTTGGCATTGACGTTTAAATAGGAAGCGATTGATTCAGGGATCGACTGAGCTAACACTGATAACGTCTGATCGTTAACGTGAGGACAATGTGTTGGAATGACTAATTTGTGTTGTAGACAGACAAGTTGTAATGACAACACGATTCCTTTCAAGTACCAATTTTCTGCCTTCAAGATCTCATTTTCACTGGATAGACTTTTGTTTTCATTTAGCAATTTATCCCGTTGTTCTTTTATTCCTCTGACGCTTGATTCTAGATCTCTCATATGCTTTTCTTTTCGTTCTCTAAAAGCTCTTTGTGCTGCTCTGTTCTGTGCCTTCCTTAAAGCAGGTGAAGCAGGATTAGGTTTTCTACCAGGTTTCTTTCTAATTTTTACTGGTGGGTCTTGCTTATTGTTCGTTTCGACCTGTTCAGTGTTGGCTGAGAAAGATGCATTGTTTACTGGCAATTCTGCGTCATGATCATAACCGCTATCGTCTATATCTGAAAAATCCATTGCCTCAGAGTATGAGGAAGTTCCAATGACACTTTCAGCCATTATGTAATATTCTATGCGGAAAAAAGTAAAATCGAGAAGAAGAATTGATTGATTGGTGTTATCCCTTTTTTTTTTTAAAAAAAAAAAAAAAAAAAAAACGTTGTCGATGACCCCAACTCCGCTGGTGACAAAAAAACAGTAAAAAATATGCGTTCAATGAAAGCAAGAGTTTCGGGTCATTTGAAACATCCCAAAGCAACATTACTAAAAATGTGGATTCTTGGAAAACCAAAAAAAAAAAAAAAGAACAATAGAAGTAAAAATATAGCAATTCAGCTCTTTCAACACGAATGTTTAATTAGACTATTGTGTAACCTAAATGGTAAAGAAGAGGGAAAAAATGCAACCAGGCTAGACTTGATGTAAAATGATACCTGCTATAATTAAAGGAGCATGGTTGTCATGCTTTTTTCAGACATATTAAAAATATACCTGTTATATCAAAAGTTCTAGGTATATAATTGGTTTTAAAATGGTTGGCTATCCGACGGTATAGTTTGGGGAAGTAACCCAGAAAAACCACTCAAACTAAAGTAGCCTTTAAGAAGTACATACCACGTTTATGAATACAGCACTTGTACAAATACGTATAAGGTTAATTGTTACATATATAGAAAATCAAATGGTTTTGATGGGGCAAAACTATTTTTGAGAAAATCTATAATTTATTTACTAATATTTGGGTGAAAAAAAGAATGCAAAAAAGTTAAATTTATGGCTTGATGCCTAAGTTTAATCTAATACCCATACTCATTAATTCAGTTGTAAGGTATCTGAATACGTATGGAATAGCAATCAAATCGATACCCTTTGCTGTGCCGCAGGACTTACATTCGTATGTACGGCGGTTACCCAAAGTGGAAACGATCTTTGTGCAAATAGGTGATGCTAATGAACCACAAAGGCGACACACATATGCTTGAGAATAATCGGAACAATTCATTAAACGATCTTGAAGGAGATAACTGGTACCGTGAGCAAGCAATGAATCACGTTCCATTTCACCAAGACGGATACCACCATGTCTCTTACGACCCTTGACAGGTTGCATAGTAAGATTATGTACTGGACCTGTTGTACGGACTTGGAATTTATCGTTAACCATGTGTCTAAGACGTTGATAATAAACAACCTATTGCAAAACATTTAAATAAACTTGATATAAATGTGGTCTATGTCTACTTACACCAATATAAATATCCATCTTTAATTCTTCACCGGTAATACCTGAATACATGGCTTCGTTACCATAGTAATTATAACCAGCCTTCTTTAATTGTTCACCGAAATAGTCTGCAGCAGTGTTTTGTTCATTAAACTTGAAAGGGGTACTGTCTTGAGCAATACCATGAAGAGCACCGGCCTTGCCAGCAATACTTTCAACAAACATACCAATTGTCATACGAGAGGGGAAAGCGTGAGGGTTAATAATAACATCAGGTTGCATACCAGATTCTGTAAAAGGCATATCAATGGCAGGGTATTTTTGAGAACAGACACCCTTTTGACCGTGACGAGAAGAGAATTTATCACCAATAACAGGGGAACGGGTAATACGGAGCTTGATGTGTACCTTCTGGAGTTCACCACTCACACTATCATCACCAAGAAGACGAACTTCATCGACGTAGGCATCTTCAGGACCTTTGTATTTCTTAATGACGTTCTTACCAGTGGATTCGTCAATATAGGAGCAGAGAGGATCATCAGCGACCAAGTGTGCACCAATATGAGGAAGACCATCATCACCCAATTTGCTGCGGTATTTCTTGCCCTTTACTGGGTCAAGGCCGAAACGGTAGGTAATAGGCTCACCACGAGAACGATAAGCGTTGAGATCAATAGTTTCAGCTTTGTAAACAGTACCGTAACCAAAACCACGTTCATGGGCAGACTTGTTCAAAATCATAGCGTCTTCCATATCATAACCAGTGTATGAAATAACAGCAACGATTGCATTGTTACCTTGTGGCCAACCATCCAAACCATAGTGGTTGTAAAGTTCGGTTCTGACAACAGGAGTTTGAGCGGTTTGAATACGATACATTTTGTTATCAGTACGATGGTTCAAAACAGTAGAAGGTGTACCCATAGTTTGTTTACCCATTTGACATTGGTACATGTTACGGGGAGATTGATTAAAGTCAGAGAAAGGTGTTTGATTAGCAATAACACTGAGAATATGGGTAGGAGTGAATTCTTGATGAGTAGTAACACCAGGCACAACTTCGTCATCCATACAAGCAATATCCATGTAGACTTGTTCAAATGTACCGATCATATCAGTCTTACCATTACCGAGGTATTTGACAGGACGCATCATACGAGCAGGGCTAGAGAATAGGTAAAGACCAGGATATTCACCACCATAGGATTTTGCAACATAAGCAATTTCAATATCCAAAGGAATGTTGTTTTCACCGTTTACTCTCCACACCTTCAAACTTTGAGCCGCTTTAGCAGCAGTAGCAGGTGTACACCAACCCACAATCTTACCATCTAACATGACAACAACATCACCAGGACGGTTAATAGTGTGAAGGAAACTCTGAGAGACACCAAGAGAAGACAATAAACGAGGAATGGAGCTGACATCAAGAGGTTCATTAATAACCTTACACTTATGTGCTAAATGGTTCAAAAGACCACATGGAGAACCATCAGGAGTATGGACAGGACAGAGGAAACCCCAAGCTTCAGGGAGCAATTTACGGACGGAGGTTGTCTTTAATTCAGCAAAGAAAGCACCACGATGGATACAACGGAAATGTGCCAAATAACGGAAGAAATTAAGTTTTTCTGCGACAATCGTAAAGCCAGAGAATTGCTGAAGATCAAGACCTGTCTTACTAACCAAGTTACCAGTGGCTAAAAAGTAAGCTAACATTTTACCAATATCACGGCCGACTTTTTTGCTTGAGTTTAAGAAATAAGTTTCTAAAATAAAGAGGTTTTAATTAGCAACAACAACAACAAAAGCACTCTTGTAAACTCACTGTTGAAAAAGTCGACCTTGGAAGGATTTAATCGAATATCGTTACGGATTTGCATCTTGATACCATTGAGCCAGTCGTGAATCTTTTCTTTCATGATCATGTTATAAAGGTGACCACCCAAAAGTACTTCTTGGTGTTGAGGAGCATCTGGATTATCGGCACCACATTCACCAGAAACTAAAGAATAAAGCTTACGAATCATGAAAGCCAAAAGGTTGAATTTGTCACGATTATTGTTCAAGTGAACAAAAACGAGTTTCTTGAGAAGAGCTTCACCAATCTCCTTATCTGTCAAGTCATCATCAAGGCCCATAGTGACTCTAAACTTTTCACCAATGTAGCCCAAGCATTGATCACGAGTGTAAAGTGAGTAAATCTTGAAAGATCTCAACAACAATTCAATACGATCAGTCAAAAAGGTGTTTTGAGAGTCACCTTGACAAAGAGCGTCAAAGATTTCTTTGTCTGAAGAATCACATAATGCCTTGAACACTAACATAGCGGGCAAAAGGAACTCTTGTTTACGCCAAGCGAAACGGAACATAACGTTACCGTCAGTCAAATAATGAATAGTGTTGGTCAAAGTGGTTTGATCACGGCGAGCACAACGAATAGAACAACCATAAGTAGAGTAAGTAGGACCACGGTTTTGGAAAGAGTTACGGATAATAGCAGTAACATGATTACGACGAGGAACAATCAAAAGACGAATTAACTTTTCGATACCATTGACAATAAAGTAACCACCCATTTCTTCTGATTCTTCATGGTGCTTGACTAATTCCTTGGGATACATACCCCTCAAGTTACAACGGTTGGAGCGGACCATAATAGGTGCTCGACCAAGGTCCATAGGTTCGTATTGAACAGGACCATCGTTGACTCTCCAACAAAGCTTGGCTTGAAGCTTGGCATTGTATGTAGTGAGACGTTCACGGCAGTCAGAAGGATAGATTCTTCGTTTAGCGGTGACCATATCGCTTTCGTTGACCATGGGTTGATTCATTTTGACATCTTCAACCCAGAAAGTCAACTTGTTACCGAGAGTCAAACCATTAGGATCCAAATGCAAATCATTCTCGGCATTATCAAAAACAGAGAAATTACCAATGTCTCTAACAGCGTAATCCAATAAACCTTCTTCGCCAGGACCAAATTCAGAAATGCTGTTGAATGCATCGATATGAGGTGCTACGATTTCTTGCAAAGCAGGTGTTCCGAACTTCTCATTAGAAGGATTACGGAACATGTTTTCACGTTCAAGCGTATTAAATGTCGACATATTTTCCCACTATTCTAAACCTTTGGCTTTGTCGGTTTGGTTTTTCGTTTTGGTTGAGAAGTTGCCTCAATAATAAAAAAAAAAAAAAAATCAAAAGCATTATAAAATTCTTAAAAAAAACATCAAATTGTGACTTGTAAGTGACCGTATTTTAAAAAGTTGTCGGGCTTAGTAGGTACATACGGGGTTTTTCGTGTTACACTTTTAAAAAGCGTGATTTGACTTAGTACTATATAGGTATTCTACGGCCATTTTCTGGTGCTAGTAACTTTCAAACTGTTTTTCGATTATTTTGTTTAAAGTACAAACATATGTGAAAAAGAAACAAGTTATGGAACTTTGCTAAATGCACACGTTCATTACACACGGACGTCAATTGAGTATTTGTTGAACGATAAATGCTTTCTTTGTTTTTGTGGCTATTCTCAAAACAATGAACCCTATTTCTCACCATAATCATAACAAAGTCCTCAAACTGGCAACATTTTTTTTATTATTTATAAATAGGGGCCCCCTTTTTTTTCTTTTACTCTTATTGTATACATCTTATGCAGACTTATATCTTGCAATAAGAAAACTTACAGAATAACTAGGAAAACAAAACTAAACAAAAGTCTCCAGTTTGAAAGATCCTTTACTATTAAATGTGAGTATTTCGAACTAATATCTCTCAAGTCAATGATAATTAGTATTCAGAGCTATTGACGATACTACCAAAGAGTCATCAAAAGCCTTCAAAAAGAGGAAATGGAACTTCTTGGCTATGCAAGAAAGTCACCTTCAAATGAAGAAAAAGAAGATAGGATTCATTTTATATCAGCTATAATAGTGAACCCAAAACGGTGTTTGTACGTTCCTTATAACTAGTTAGATCGAATACCCTTAACAAATTTTTTATAGGAGATCTACACGAAAAGACAATAGACAACATCCCTGTGGATAGTTCTGACGAAAGTAGTTACTCAAGATAGTTAAATTAAAATACATGCTCTGGTAAATTCTGGTAAAAATAGATGTTTTTATTAGACAAGTGATATTTGTTTGGTGTGCCTGGATCTTGCAGGTCTTACTTCAAGGCAGTCCACGTACAGTGGTTACTAACGATCAAAAAATTTGCTGTGGAAATATTCATGAATGAAAACAAGATTCAACTATTTGTCAGGGACCTAGAGCTGTCCAACTGCCTACAGACATCGATCAAAATAAATTATAAATTCCCTTTAGAATAACTATTAAAAGAGATTATAATCGATACAGGACATGCATCCTATTCCTTTATTCAAAGTCGAATTACACGGCTGACCACTTTCTCATCATTCTCTTTTGTTTAATAACATTTTCAACTAGCATATTTGCTTTTGTGAAAAGGCTTTATTAATTAACAAATGTTTATTTTTTAATTTTCTGTTGACATGTCATGCACCATTTCATCAGGTACATCGCGTTCCCTGTCATCAGATATGTCGCGTTCCCTATCGTCAGGCATTTCCCAGGTAGATCTGTTTGACTTGATGGTAGGAACGAGTGCTTCAACAAATAAAAGGGGGTATTCTTTTGCTCCCTTAAATAGTTGTCTTACAGCATATCGTATAAATTGTTGAAGTTCAGCCAACGCATTGGATTTGGGTATTTTATGCGAGTCTGCCAAAATGCGATTAAAGAGGTCTAACATTGGCAACTAGAAACACAGTAAAGATCAGCTTAGTTTGGTTATTTAACCATTTTAGCTCATACCTTCCAAAATAAATATTCTGCGCCTTTTTTTACCATTAATCTATGAAACATAGTAGTAATACAGATTATGTATTCAGGTTGGAGTTCCATGTAACGGTCCAGTAAGCTATAATAAGCATGTATCACATCATTGTTGATGTATTTCTAATAAACATATTATCAGCTTCAATATATGGTTACTGCTTTTCTCAAACTACCTGTTCAAAAGCAGAAAACTTAAAGACTGCATCTCTATACTCGACTTCTTCTTCTCTAGTCGGCTGCACTTCTTCTTCTTCTTCATCAGACAAAATGGCATTTGCTACAGCTTCACCCTCTATCGTTCTATTCTTTCTTTTACTCTTCTTCTTTCGCACAAACATCATCTTCTTGCCTCTTTGATATTGATCTAATAATTTGAATAATATGTGTGTCAGCATAATGACAGCTTTAAGGTAGCCGTAAGATTGTGACTTGTAAGATTTCAAAAGATCAGCAAACAAATCGAAAGATGTCTGTTCATAATATAGATTTTGTTGAATATGTTCAGCAATTTCTCTGTGTTCCTCCTCCTCTGATTGAGCCATACTGCTAATAGTAATAAGCATCTGTCTGAGACAATCTGCAGCAACTTGTACATCGAACCATGCTTTATCATCTATCTTGGTGCGCATGTGCCGTAAACAAAATAGCACAGGTTTCAAGTCCATTGCACTGGCAATTAAAGCAAAATCAAAATCTTCGTTATCGTAGTCCATTGTTGTATAAGTTTCTCTTGTTGGTATATTAAGTCGATTTGAATTTCTTTGGAGTGCTTGTCTATGTGCATAGTAGTGATATTCTAGAAACCATCTCATAGTATAGTAGTAACGTGCATAATCATTTGCCACAATCTTAAAATCTTCACGCTGCATATCTTTCAAAATCGAATTGTAAAAAGCTGTAAAATATAACCTTTAATACCTTTTTTTTTTTTTTTTGTCTCGCTTTGTTCTTACCATTAAAACATGATCTTATGAATGATTGTGCAGTGAGCTTTAAATACATCAGTGATTTACGATTTTCATACACTTTCTTCAGTATAATTTGATCCTCTAACTTTCTTTTTTTACCAATTCTTGTTTCTTTTTTGTTGTTTTCAATAAGATAAGATGTGTCTGCATAACCGGCCTCTTGTTTATGAGATACTCTGACTTTTCCGTCCTATATACATGTTAGAACCCACGTTATTCTTTGCTATTCATCTTTACAAAATCAAGAATATAAGATCCACCAAATCGGTTGTGGCGTGTAGGAACATATGTTGTTTTCCTTTTTTTGCTTGCTGCTTCTTCGTTTAACAAGTTGGATAACTTTGATGAAATCTCCTGCAATTCCTCTTTTTTCTATTGTCAAAATTAGCTTAAGGCCTATTCATGACCAACTTGCTAGCTTACATCGTCAGAAATCTTGTACAGAAACACATCCTTTGCATCTACATGTTTCAATATGTTGTATAATGTTTCTAACACCAATACATTCCATTCTGAAGTCTCTGTTTGTTTGTCGCTGTTCGAAGCAATTGTCAACAAAAATTCAATAATATCTGATTCATAATATCGAATCACTAAAGATTCTTGCATGTGTGCCATTCTGATCTGTTCTGCAGTACTCGATTGCGAAATGTTTAAATCTGGAATAGCTGCTAAATTACGAAACAAATACAACCCAAGACGAATGGTAGTATGATCCACGATAGATCTATCTCTATGAGGAATGCGAACTGATTTCATAATCATGTCTAAAATTGTTTCAAATACTCCAGGTGTTAATAAATCCAACTTGTACTTTCTATAGCACTGCATAATGTTGGGATCTTCTTCTGCCTCTTCTTCTTCATCGAGGTTGGATTGTTCCAAGGGCCAGGTCATGGGCACCAATAATTCAACTATGAGTTTATCAGTATACATTCCTCGTCGTTATATACTGTATTTACCGCAAGACAAAATAAAACGTTGAGAAACATCGTTTCGTTGATTACGAAATGATAAAATCAAAGGTACAATATTTGTTTTTATGACATCGTATTCCAATAAAGCATTCAACACAATCTTTTCGTTATTTTGACTATCTAAACGAATAGCTTTCTTTAAATCCCTTAAACAAGCTATAAAGGCAGGGCATTAGAACAAGTGTTCGAGCAAGTTGACAGCTGCTTTTACCAAGCGATTCATCGCCAACGCAATAAATTTGATCGATCGTCCCATCGTCCTTTTTCACTTCTTCAAGACCACCAATGGCTGAACATAAAGTCAAAATGTATTGTCTGGTGGATTCTATTTCGTCAATCTCTTCGTTCATTATTGTGCTTTGAAAAAAAAAAAAAGGGTAGTAAAACAAAAAGATCAAGTAAAAAAAAAAAAAAAAATAACGTGTTACACGCGACAGACTCGCGTTGCTTTAAATTACAACAAAGTCAGAGTTATGTTGTGGACTTTTATATACGACTACAAAAAAGAAAGAGGCTAGGATCAGTATAATTATACCTGAGAATTCCATGAAAAAGACTAGTAAGCTCTATGAATAAAGCAACTACTATTTGTATAAATTCACGGATAACATTTTATTTTAAGCGAAAATATAGTATTTTGTATGGTTGATTGGTAAGATCCTTGCTAATATGTGGGGTTATTATACCATTCATTGTAGAAATCACCAGTTGGGCTTATCTCTTGTTGTTGTCGTTGTTGTTGTTGTACTACAGACGCTCCTACTACAGCATTTCTCATATTTTGTTGTTGACTAATGTTAAATACATCACTATTCATGGGGACAAAGTTGGTATTATTGAATGAAGGGCTACACAGTTGTTGTTGTCTCAAGCTATTTTGGTTCTGTCTCAACATCATGCTATCTGCTGTATTGGATGAGAAGCTATGGCGACTACTGCTTGAATGAACGGGGGTATTAGGTGTACTCGCATTACTGCTAATACTACCAGATCGGCTGGCGGGGTTTCTTAAAAATTGCTGTTGTTGTGGTTGTTGGCGCATGACAGCTGCTTGTTGGCGAAACAATTGCTGCTGCACAGGTATATTACTATTTTGTTTCTGTGATTGTTTTTGCTCAAATAGCGTTTGAACTATGGTATTCAATTCATGAATTTTTTCACCGAATTTTGAGCTGGGTAAAGGTAGGGATGAGAAATCTGGAGGAGGAATAACAACCTACAAACAACCTTAATAATGTCATGATGATATGATGTACATACAATGGCTTACGTCTCCTGTTTTTGCTACTACAACATCAGCCATAGCAGCGAGGTACGTTAAGTTTGATTGAAGCCTAGCTTGGTATCTTATTATACGTATATTATAGTTAAATGTCTTATACATGTCTATTTCGACTTTTTAACTTACACAGATAAATTAGGCTCCAAGTTTACACGCGTTTTCTGACATTCGATGAGTAAACGAATTATTTCAGTGTTTAGCAGCAAGATCTAGGTTATCTATTTTGTTTAATTTTTTTTTTTTTTACTTTCTTTGTTCTTGTCAAACTTACAATGTCAATTTTGTTTGAATCCAACCCGGTTTTAGACTTGCTAAAGTTCATGTTGCCAAAGTCATCTTGCAGAATAGAAGTCGACATGGGATCAAATACTTGTTGATTTACTGACGACGACATGGAAGATTGAGGGTGACTTTGTTGTAGCATCATAAACTGCTGTTTTTCTTGTTCTTGTAGATTAAACATTCCCAAGGATTGCTGAGAACCATACATGGCTGCCCATTGTTGTTGCAGCATTGAACTTACTTGTCCTTGCTGAGGACTGCTATTTATGGATGCGCTGGATACAGTATACATATTGTTATCAGCGTTTTGAAAGGGGATTTGCTGTCGATATATTGGCTGGGGTGTCGCCAACATATTAGTAGTTAGAGGAAAACTATTATTTTGTTGATCAAAGTATAATTGTTGACTACCTTGATTAGTGAAGCCTTCTTCCATTATTTTTTGAGAACTATTTGCCATGGATGGCATTACAGCTGGTATGAAATTAGGATAGATATTTTGAAGGAATGCATTACTCTGGTTGACTTGATTAACATATGGATTCATTTGAATAAATAGAAGAAAATTATTAATGCAAAAGAATTCCCATCCCCCACAGCAACAACAGCCCTATTTTTTCTTACGCATAATGCTTGGAAATCAATTTAGCGCATTTTGTACTTGTTCACTCATTTTACTCATCACTTGGCCGAAAAATAAATCAACAAAATCAACAGACAATTACAGCAAGACCTTTTTATTGACATTGTGAAAGCCAGAGATTTAGCCACTTGATCGTTGTTGTTTCGAATTTACAAGCACAGCTGAAAATAGCTTAAAAAAAAAAAAAAAAAAAAAAAAAAGGAATACCATGTACAAGTTGTTGAAGAGTTCTTGGCTGTAAATGAGGAAGTGAGGTGCTACTTGTACCGTAGTCTTAAATCAACATTAAAGTATGAAACAAAGAGCTCCATATATTGAAGGTGCGCCAACTTCAAAATTTTTTCCTCATACTAAACCCATCCGGTAATCCAATAAAGCAAGGGGAGTATTCTGCTTACTGCAGCGGCACACTATTTCTCGGGCTTCATATCTCTCTGATACTGGAAAGAAGTTATATTGGCACTTGTAATATTGTTATTATAGCCCCACCGGAGGGCCAGTGCGGAAACTCTGTGTCTCTGTCGTTAAAGAGCCTTATATTCCAAAAAAAAAAAATCGTCGAATTACTCCTATCAAGCTCTTTGCGAAAGTCTAAACGTCTACCCTTTGTCTTTAGTCAATTACCAACAGATTTTATGGTCCTGTCAAACGGGTTGAAATGATTAACCGCCAGAAAATTTTTTTTTGATTTTAAATGAGCGAATCAAAAATCCTGTTTTTCTTGCCCTTTTTCTAAATTACAGAAAAGGTGGTTTCATCTTTTTTTTTTTTTTTTTTTTTTTTTTTTTTTTTTTTTTAAAAAAAAGGGGTTTTTTTTTTTTTTTTTTTTTTTTTTTTTTTTCTTTTTCTGTCCTATATATATATATATATATGTATAAAGATATGGAGGCAGAGAAAGTAAAGACTAAGGAAGTGTTCAACCAGCACCAGTTAATGGACCCAAATGAAGAAATATATGAACCTCATGAAGAAATTGCTGATGAATCTGAATTGACAGGAAAAGCATCACCATTTGTTTACATGCTTGTTATTTGTGTATGTATTGGTGGTTTCTTGTTTGGTTATGATACTGGTGGTAAAGTATGCATAAACGGTTTAGACTCGATTACTTAATTTTTTCCCAAAGTCATCTCTGGTGCTTTAACTTTATTACAACAAGATTTTCATATGAGTAACGTACAACAGGAACTAGTTGTTGGTGGAACTACATTTGGTGCCATCTTTGGTGGTTTCTTTTCTGGCCTTGTAAGCAATACTCTTTTTAAAACAATTTTTGCTTTACTTTCTTTTTTTTTTTTTTTTGTGCAGCTTACGGATCGATTTGGTAGAAAGGTAAAAAAGACCTGTCAAACTTTTTTTTTTTGGGTGAGAAAATTCCTAAACAGGAATGCATCGTAGATTTTAGTGATTGTTGCATCTATTATTTTTATTGCGGGTGCTCTTATTATGGCACTCACCCATAACTATGGCTTGTTGTTGTTTGGTAGAATTGTGATTGGTATCGCTGTAGGTGTGGCCTCTATGATTGTACCTGTCTATGTTAGTGAACTTTCACCCAAACATATCAGAGGAAGACTTACCACGTTAAACACATTGGTCATTACATTTGGTCAAGTCATTGCCTATGTGATGAATATCGCTTTTGCAAATGTCCCTAGTGGCTGGCGTTATATGTTTGGTATTGCAGGTATTCCCGCATTGATTCAGTTCCTTATTATGCCTTTCCTTCCCGAATCACCTCGTCGTCTCATCGCTGTTGGAAAACATGAAGAGGCCAAAAAAGCAATTCGCAAAGTCTACGGAGATTCAGTTACCGACCTCTATATTGAAAGGGAAGTAAAAATGATTGATGACGATATTCACGCTTGTCGTTCTGGCTCTTTCAAAGACTTTTTACACAAGGATAACTTCATGCCTTTAATCATTGGTAATAGCATATAAGTTAGACATAGAATAGATGATTCATTTGAAACCTTATTTTATATAGCATGTGTTTTACAAGCCGCTCAACAACTTTCAGGTTTCAATGCTGCCATGTATTATGCTGCTACTATTTTGAAAATGGCTGGCTTTAGAAGTAATCAAGGTTCAACGAGTGTTGCTATTATTGTCTCTGCTACCAACATGGTCTTCACAGCAGTAGCTATCTCCGTTATTGATAAAGTTGGACGTAGAAAGATGCTTTTGGTTACCATGGTGACGATGGTTGCTGGTTTGATTGCACTTGGTGCTTCCTTTGCTGCACAACAGGGGTTTGTTACACAACAGGATCTGTGTAGCGGTTATTCTTCTCACTGTGCTCGCTGTGTCCTGGATGACAGATGTGGCTGGTCGATTTCCCAAAACATGTGTATTTTTCAAGAAGGCCACCTTGAGGATATTCTTCAAACCAACACAGGATGCCCTTCCGAGGCCAAAGATAAAGCCATTACAGGTGTTCTTTTGACCTTTTTGATTGTTTATGTTGCTAGTTATGCTTTAGGCCTTGGTTATATTCCCTGGTTGGCACAGTCTGAAATGTTCCCTATCTCTATTCGTGGTAAAGCCAATGGTGTAGCAACAGCCGTAAATTGGGCATGTAACTTGATTATTTCTACTTCTTTCTTATCTATGACAGAAGCTATGACTGCTGCAGGTACATTTTGGTTCTATGCCGGTATGTCCATTGTGCTATGGGGTGTTTTGGTTAAATTAATGCCTGAGGTAAGCAGCAAATATCTCTACTATGTGCAAGCTTCTAAATCACCGTTTTTTTTTTTTTTTTTTTTTTTTAAAAAAATT